>PVKS010002901.1:0-111261 GCA_004027875.1 Aplodontia rufa | reverse complement strand
CCGCTTTTGTAGTGCCCCTTGTAAGAGTCATCGGATCTTCCCAATCACTAAGAGAAAGTACCTGCAGAAGTGGACAAGGCAGAGGGGAATGTGACCAGCACTTCAATTCACAGTGTCCCCGCAGTGTAAACCCTGCTTCTTCCTTCCCCGTAGAATTTTATGAGGGGCTATGGGTGGGCTGTGGGGGGGTACACAGAAAACAAATGTGGGGTTGGCACTCTCCTGGTCCTGGAGGAGGAGAGGAAATGATCAGAGGAAAACTGGTTGGAAGAGATAAAAGGAAATTAGAGGAGCTGGAGCAGTGGCTCAGCGGTTACGGCGCTTGGCCTGGCGTGAGCCAGGACACGGGTTTGAACCACCCAGTACCACTTACACAACAAAGTGTCAGAGCAACGAAAGCCACATGAAAAACTAAATAAAGTTGATTTTCTCTCTCCCTTTAAAAAAAAAAAAGGGGGAAACTAGGGCAAAAGATATCTAGCTTTCTAAAGATGCCACTTAGATAGAGCAACCCGTCTGACCCTCTCCTTGACAGCCAGGGCAACATCCACACCCAGGAGACCAAAATCATACTGAACTGGAAAGAAAAATCCCAGAAAAGCCATAACCTGTCCCTACACAATGTTTCATGCCCCCTGTAGATGTGGGTAGGGGTGAGCTGGAGCATCCCTGCCCTTGTCCCAGGGACCCAGAGGAGCTCACATTAGTGTCCAGAGAAGGCAGAGACAAAGCAAAACAAGACAGAGTACCGTGTCCCCTCCCCACCTTGGGGCTCCTCTGCTCTCCCTGTGCCCCCATGAAGATCACAGGCACCGTCTGGCAACCTCCAATTCTTTCTTTATTATTTTTTTAAACCACTTTCTTGTTTGGGGCAAAAAGGATGGCAAGTTTGCACTTGTCCTCCAGCCCTACACATAATTGGTGGCAGCAGGCAAAGCTGCTGGAAAGGGAGGGGTTTGCCAATGGAATGAGGGAGGGAGGGAATCTTAGAGTGACAGGGCTGGAACGGACCTCAGAGATCCTCCAACCCAACCATTCTGTCACTTCCACATCATCCCATAATCAAAGTGCTTGCATCTCCATGGTCACCCCTCACACCATGCTGCAAGGGTTCTCAGGGTCTCCCTATCCCAGGCTTCTGAGGGCACTGCCTCCTTTTCACTCCTCATGGATCCACCCTCTTGTTTTCTAGATGAAGAAACTGAGGCCCTTTGGGATGGGTAATCTTCGCCCCAGATAGAGCCAGGACAAGATTCTCCCCATCCTGCTACTCTCCCACTCAATCCCTTAGGTGGTAGGTGGACTGCTGACAAAACCCACTCCTCCCTCCAGCTGACATAGACAGCCAGTGTCAAGGGTCTGGGAAGTGAGTCACCTTCAGGGAGATTGCGGTCATTGCCCCTTGCTCCTGGGTACCCTGGGAGGCTAGGCTGGGTTCTAATGGTCTCTGCCCTGCAGAAAACTGTCTCTGAAGCTGCCTGGGGGATGACACCAGTAGTCCCCACACTCCACAAGAGCCCTCAGCACCTCTCCAAAAATCTTTCCTCTTTCCCCTACAGTGCAAGGTGAGAAGATAAAAAGCATGTGAAGAGGTCAGGAGGCAGTGTCCATGGTTGGTGGACATTGCTTCTTCAGCAGTTTGTTCCTACATATCCTTTGCTGTCCCTGTAGTTGCAGGGATGAAGAACCCTCTCTTGAAGCTAAGATGACAGTCTTGGAGGAGTGTGCTGTACTTTCTTGTGTCTTTGTGTTTACACGCATAGGCAAGTCCTGTGGGTTAGCGTCTGCCCTGTGCTAAACACATGAGAGAGCATACAGGCGAGCCCCTGTCTACATGCAGAGGGTGGCTCAATGGTCTCACCTCCAAGGCCTTAACTCCCAGCAGGGTCTGCCCTGGAGCTGGCAGTTTCAGCAGGAGGAAGGCTGTTTTCTTCTTAGTCCTCAACATGGACTCAGATTTAGGTATGGGGATTGAATCCAGAAGGTGGGGTGATTTGGGATTAAGAGCTGGGAAGACATTACTTGGCCCGAAGTCGGAGTCGTCGATCTCTGTACTTCGAGGTGCTATGTGGCCGTGAACCGCGTGTCGGGCTGTATTGGTGGGTACGCCTGAGCTCCCATGCGTGTACAACTGCCCCAGCCTCCCTGATACCTGGCACCCTCCTTTGTCTCCTGGCGGAGGTGTGCGTATAAACCTGCGCCACTCGACCTCCTCGCGAGCCAGCGCGGGGGCGCACCCTCGCTCCCCGGCTCTTACCGCGGGGAGAGAGGACAAGCCAGAGCCGGGTGCTGTTTGGTCTGGAGCCGAGCGGGGTTGCATTGATCCATTGATTGCGCGCGGTCTGCGCCTGACCTCCCTGCTCCCGGGGAAGCCGTCTCCATGGAGACCGGGCCCGCTCCCCCAGCGCCGGATTGTAAATTCCTGCAGGCAGCGGCCCGGCAGCCTGGGGAGGGGGCCGCCGCGCCCGGGCGCGCAGGGGGAGCGGCCGCCGCGCCGAGGCCCCATTTGAAAGAAAAAAAAGGGCACGAAAAAGGAGGAGGTGGAGGAGGAGGAGGGGGAGGAGGAAGAAAACGAAAAGGAGCGAGGAGAGGAGGAGAAAAAGGAGGAGGAGGAGAAAGGCGAAGAAAAAGAGACGGAGCCTGAGAGACGGGGAAAGAGCGAGAGAGGAAGAAAGACGGGCAGAAAGGGCGTGTTTCTGGCGCTGCGTTTCCCCTCCCCTTTCTCAGGTCCCTCGCTCCGGCTCTGCGCGCTCTCCCGCGGCAGCTCCCTCCGGGCGAAGCTGGGAATTGGGTGGGATTCTTCGCAGCAGCCCCGCCGCCGCCGCCAGCGGAGCCGGCTTGAAGAGGGCGGGGGTTCCCCTCCGTCAGCTGCGCCGAGCGCCCCTCGCCTTGTCCGTCTCGCCGCCTCGCTCTCCCCGACGTCGGGCCGGCAGACGCGGGCAGCTTCGGGAGCCTCCGGCCGAGGGCGCCGCGGTCCGCGCCCCACGCCCGCAGCCCAGCCCAGCCCCGGCGGGGCGCCGCTCCCCTCCCCCTCCGCCGCACTGGGGGCCCGGCTGGCTTCCGCCCTCCGGAGGCAGCGACCCCAGCCCCCGCGGACCCGCTGCGGGAGGAGTCCGGCCATGGGCTCGGGGCGCCTGCCAGGGCTCTGCCTGCTCGTCCTACTGGTCCACGCCCGCGCCGCCCAGCACAGCAAAGCTGCGCAAGGTAAGGCAGGAGGGGCGCGCGCCGCGGGACTGCAGGGGCAGCGGGGCCCGAGGGCTAGGACCAGATTGCCCAGAGGCAGGGCAGGTGCTGGGAAGCGGGCTGCAGTCAGGACCCCGCTCCGCGCTCCCGGACTCCCCCGCTGGGGACCTGACCTCTGGGCGCCGCACCCCGGGCGAGAAGCTGGAGGAGCCAGGGGCGGCGAGGATGAGAGGGGAGAATGGGGAGGTCCTGGGCAGAAGTGACCAAGCACCTCAGAGTTCCGCCAGACTTCACCGCCACCCTCTAGCACCTTCGAAGGACTTCTTGTCTTCCAAAGTCAGCGAGAATCTTCTCTCAAACGTTGCCAGAAAGTTAAGTTGTGGCCTGGAGAGACTGAGAGGATGAAAACTTCTCAGGCAAGCCATAGTTTTCTTCCTCTTACCCTAAGCCGTCATGCAAAGCAGACAGAAACTTCAACGCTGCTCTCATCAGTGGAAAGATGTTAAAGAAAAGGGGGATCTTTTATAGAAAAACCAGCTCGTCGCACCGAATGGTTGAGGACTGAAGAAGAGAAGAAAAATTTTGTGACTGGCTTCTGGCAAGAATGTTGCGTTTCTGCCTTTTGGGGGGAAATCTCTTTCTCTTGCATGGCTTTCATTTCTTATCATAATATTTATTTATTAAGGCCCAGGGTTTCCAATTCCATTTAAATCCAGGTCAGAATTGCATTAAAATAACAAAGTAAAATTCCAGGCTGGGGAGTTCTGACAGATCCCTCTAGGAATTAGAGAGACTGGGAGGCCCTCCCCGCCCGCATCCCTGACCCTGAGCTCATTGCCTGGCCAGTCCAAGGCTGTGCTGGCAGAAGCCAGGCTGGTGTCCCACAGTTCTCAGGGGACAGCCTCCCCTCCCCCTTGACCTCCTGCTGCACCCTTCCCCCTGTGGTGTCTTCACCCGAAAGAGATTTATATCCACAAAAAGAAAATTCCTCCTGGCAAGGTTTTGCCCAGAAGGTTAGCATTCTGCCTAAAGCCAGCCAGGATAAGGAGATGGCTGGGCCACAAGGGAGGTTGAACTTGGGAGGTGGGGAAGCCTGAGTGTCTGCCAGTCAGGTCACTCTGTCCCCCGGGACTTGAGCATTTGGCTCCTAAGCAACTTTGTACTAAATGGGCTCCCACTCTGTGAAATATCTATGTCACCCCCCCTCCCAAAAACATTGGTTCCTCAACTAACCCCTGCCCTCTGCAACCTGTCCTTTAACAGAACCAAACACTAGAGACCCTCAGCTGTCAAATACCAGACCCCACCCCGCCACCCCTTTCAACTCCAAACTGCCTCTTCTCCAGTCCTGGTTCCAGACAGCCCACTGGCCACCAGCACCCAGCCTGAGAGCAGCCCCTCTCCTCACTGTGGATTTGCTTGTGTTTTCAAAAACAAAGCTGGCTTTTGTAGTGTGTGCTGACTTAACTCATAACATGGAATTAGCTAGGGAGTTTAGTCTGAAGGAAGGAATAGATTCCGTGCAGTAATCTAAAGACAAGATAAGAGCCTCTTTCAAGTTGGAGCCAGTGTCTGTAATGGCCTAGTTGCAGGGGTGGGTGGTTTTGGGGGGCAAAAGGAAAAGCAGTGCATCAAAAGAGTTCCAGGGGGCAGATGGAGACCCCTGGACAGGTGCCAGTAAGCCAAAGCTTTCAAGGCTGAGATCAACCTAACTTCCGAGGAGATCAGTTCATTTTCCAGGTACTTAGAAGTCAGAATCTCTCCAGGGCACACCAGAGCTCCTTCTTTCATTGGACATCTGGGTGCTGGGTGAAATGCAGCTGAGTGGAGCTCTCTACCCGCCAGGAGCTTACAGTCTAAGTTGTGTTCAGAGCTTGTCTCACTCATGGGCCACATGTGCTTTGACTGGGCTGCAGTAAGCTTGCCTGCCTGCCTGCCTTCCTTCCTTCCTTCCTTCCTTCCTTCCTTCCTTTCTTCCTTCTTTCCTTATTTTTTTGCTGAGACTAGTTTGGCATAGAATGGAAGCCTCTCATTGACTCAGCTATTCAGGAAATCCATAAACCCCTTCTACCTGAGGTTTGCTGAATCAGATGCCTCAGGACCCAAATTTGTAGGCTGATACTGCAGGAATCGCAGAACCATTTGATCAGGGCCGCCTTACAGTGTTCCCATGGGCAAGAGTGCTGTGGGCTTTGAAGGATCTCTCCCTTGTCCCCAGGCATATCTCCCAGGCACCATCAGTGCTGAGAGTGTGCCTTTAAATGCCAGGTGCTTTTAAATGAAACTGTAAAAGATCTTTAAAATACAAATACCTTTAGCAAGTCTCTTGCATAGTTACTGTACCTCCAGGGATATACCTCCATCCCTTTTCTCTCTCTCTTTTTTTTAAAGATGGAGATTGAGAGAGAGAAAAGCAAGTTTTATTTAGTTTTTCATCTGGTTTTCATTGCTCCCACACTTAGTTGTGTATGTGGTGGTGGGGTTTGAACCCCGGTCTTCATGCATGCCAGGCAAGCGCAATACCACTGAGTCACGGCTCCAGCTCTGTCTCCGTCCCTTTTCATCTGAGATTCCTGCAGTGGGGAAAGTCAAAGTCATGTGGAATGGGGTGGAGAACGGGAGCAAGAAAGTGAGCCCTAAGTATAAACGATACTGAGAGCAAGAGACAGTGTGTGAGTGTGTGTGTGTGTGTGTGTGTGTGTGTGTGTGTGACCATGATCACCCACAGGGGACATAGCTGGGCTGTGACTAGTTACTGAGTGTGAATGCTGATGATTTTGAGCCTGTGAGAACTGGATTTGGATGAGTGGGGCGGGTCAGTTGGTGGAGAGACTGAGCATGAGGGTACAGGGTTTTGAGTGTCTTTCAAGTGCCTGTCTCTGTATCTTAAAGTAGACAGACTGGATAACCAAGATAATTGTTAACTTAGAAGCATTAATTTGCTTTGCTTTTTTTTGAGGGGTAGGGGTGGCAGCAATGGTTAAAAAAGACCCAATCTTTGCATAAGGCCCAGGTTACTGCCAAAGTGAAAAGGTCTCAGGGACTCCAAGGAAACTTGTCCCCAGGGTGGGCTCCAGGGGAGCCAGCTTGGCTCTTCACTTTACCTGGTAGTATTCTTCCCTTGTTAGGGATAGAGTTTTGATAAAGTCTCATATTTAGACTTTCAAAGTAACACCATCCCTGGGACTGAGAGCGTTCATCTGGCAGCAAACAGTGTTTCTCTGTCTCAGTGTGTCTCTCCGGGTCTCTGTCTGGGTGTATGTGTCTCTCTCTTTCTTCCCCCCACCCCTCTCTTCCTCTTTAATGTGGCTGTTTCCTCTCCTCCCCGCTTCCCTGGGCTCCTGTGGCCAGCTCTTACAGTGAGGGGACTGTTCCTCCTAGCCCCTCCCTCCAAAATATGAAATGAAAACCATAACCGTGTCAGCGGGTGAGGGTGGCTCCCTGGGCAGCCAACTACTGCCTGTGCCCTGTCCTGGCCATCCTGGAGAGAGAAAGATGCCCCCACTCTTGGAACCTAACCTTTGATCAGTTCCTCCTAAGCCTGTCTCTACCCCCATTTTCCAGAAGAGTGGAAAAGTGAGGTGGGCTGCTTAGAAATTCCTTAGAAATGCTCTCTTTTTTTTTTTTTACTAGTGCATTATAGTTGTACATAATGATGGGATTTGTTGTCGCATATTCATAGATGCACACAATACAGCAGTATAATTTGGTCAGTATCCCCCCTCCGTACTTCTCTACCTCCCTCCTCCCATCTCGCCGATCCCTTGCCTTTCTTCTGGCTCCTAAATTTTTCCTAAAATACCCAAGTACAGTGGCATAATTCTTATGCCTATGAAGAACATTTTTATATATGTGACTATAGAATATACAGTCACATTTATAAATTCTTGGAATATACCAACATTTCCCCTTCTCCTCCCTTCATATCATCCCTTGTTATTTTTCAATATATTGGTGATGTATCTCAAGGGTTGGGGAGAGCCTGGGGTGGGGAGCACAGAACCGTTACCTGTCCCCCCTGCCCCACATTGCCTTGAGTATCTGCAGGGTGGAATAAGAGACCAGTCTGGAAGACACTGAGGTCAGAATCGCTGCAGGTAGAGCGAGAAGTAAGTCATCAGCAATCCTCAGATGCGATCATTTTCTGGAACCAGTTTGAGATGTGAGCAGCCAGGACCTGTTGCAAAAGGAGGCAGCCTGGGTGTGAGTTTGAGAATGTGAGGCGTGCATTCACTGGGGTGAGTGAGTGCACGTGTGCATGACTCAGGGTGTGTGTGGTGTGTGCGTGAGGTGCTCTAGTGAGAGGAGAAAGGAAGCGGGGCAATGTGTGTTTTGTTTTAGTTGGAGAAGTAAAGAAGCGGAATGGCTTGGTCCAGTGCCTTCCGCTGGGTGGGGTGGGGGGCATGGATGGCTTCAGACCCTCTCAAGAAGATGGAGCTGGAGGAGCTTGCTTCCTGGACCCACCCCAGGTCCTGCCCCCAGCTCTGGTCCCCATGTGTCCAGGGGTGGACCTCATTTGACATCCCATACCCCTAGCACATGACCACTTATAAGAAAGAGTCCCTGTCAGGGCTGGAAACTGTGGAGCTGCTCTGAGGCTGGCAGTGCCCACAAGAGGCCCAGACCTGGGGACAGCTTCTTCAGGTTCAGCTGGAAGACAGGAGTCTGGAACTAGAGGAACTGCTGGGCCCTGGGGGGAAAAGTGAAATAGCGGCCAACTCAGGGATGTTTGGGCGACAGCTAGGCTATTCGCCTGGACTAAGAGGACATGGACTCCCTTCTGTGTCTGCAGACTGGTCCTCATCCCATGCCCATACAGTGCCAACTTCAGGTAGCACCAGGAGGGTGGGCATTATGGCTGCCAGTGGATTTGGACAAATGCAGAGTCTAAGGATCAGGGCTTCTGAGGAAGTCATTGAAATTCTCTTCTGCACTTTTTTAAGAGAGAGGGAGACTCAATTTTATTTATTTTTCCATCTGGCCTTTGTTTCTCAGACACTTAGTTGTGTACATGGTACTGGGGTTCAAACCCAGGTCCTTGCACTTGCTGGGCAAGTGTTCAACCACTGAGCATCGCTCCAGCCCCTCTTCTGCGCTTTTAAAATCAGTTGGGCCCCTTGCACCTCTGAAATTCTGTGTATCTCATGGAAGTCCTTCCTGTTAAGGACGGAAGATGCTGGCCAGCTCAGTACTGCAGCTGAGCGTCCCCTGATAACTCCCCTAAATGCCAGACCTTGCCCCCAGTACTCTGCACCACTTCTGTCTGCCTGAGTCTAAGTCACTTGGCTACTTTTCCTTTCCCCCACCATTTCCTAGGGCCCCAATTACCTGAAATTTCTTCCTGTGTCCTTAAGTGGGTATTTACCCCTTAAAACAGCCCTTGAAGAATATATGTGTTTTTGTGTGTACACCCACCAAAGTTGGAAAATGGAGCTGAAATATTTGTGTGGTAGCAACTGAGTACTGTCAGGCCTGGACCCCAGCGCTCCAGTCTTGGTCCCACACCTTATGTTTCCGTGCTACAAGACTGGCCCCCATATCCTGCCCTAGCCTAGACCTCTCCCCTGCTCAGCTCACGCTCTTGCCTTGGAGTTGCAATTGGATGCTGCGATTTGCCTGCACAGGTGGGATGATGGCCTCCTAACAGGGCACTGGAGCCCTTGTTCTTACCTTCAGTTTCTCCTGAAGCTAAAACCATAGCCCTAGAGCACTGTGGAGTTGGGATTTCAGAGCCCCATGCCAAGGCTGTCCAGGACTGGTCACTGATAGTGACATGCTGAGGAAAGGCCTGGACCGGAGCTGCTAGGCTGAAGGAATATGCAGGATAAGGAAGCAGACGTAAGGAATCCCTGGGTGAGGGTGGAGTGTCAGGATCTGTGGCCACTGGGGGGAGGACCATTTGAAGGGGGCGCTTAGAGAGCAGACCCTGGGGATCAAGTTTACAGAGAGGATGTTTTTACAAGTTTCTAATTATATTTATTTGGAGTTTTCCTCCAGCGGTTTGAAGCTGTTAACAGCAGGAACCTGTATCCCTGGTGTTTGTTTTTGTTTCTAACCAGCTGCTTGGCCCCGGTGTAGTGAATCCAAGGGCAGGCGACACCTGCCTGCTGCCATGCACTGCCCACCCCTTCCTCATTGCAACCGTGTCTGCCCTTTCCTTGCCCATTCCTCTGCCTTTTGCTCCTCTTTGGTGGCCCCCATATACCCAAAGCCTCGGAGCATCTGCACGCTGACTATTGCTCTGCTACCAGGATCACCCAGGTTTCAGTCTTATTCCATCCCATGGTTATGAATTGGATGTCTGCTTCATGCTGAATTGGGTGCTGAGTTGGGATTGAGGACAGCACAACAATAACTAAGACATGGGTGCTGGAGCAGTGACTCAGTGGTTACGGCGCTTGCCTGGCATGAGTGTGGACGTGGGTTCGAATCCCAGTACTGTGTACACAATGAAATGTCCAAGCAACGAAAGCCACATGAAAAACTAAAATTGATTCTATCTTTCTCTCACTGTCCCTCTCTCTCAAAAAAAAAAAAAAATTAAGACATGGATTCCTTCCTTAAGTGCTTCTAGAAGACAGTGCGTAGGGAGGGAGCACTGAATCCAGAATCAGATGACCTGGGTCCTGGGTCCTTGTGGGCTAGCTACTTGCTCTTTCCCAAGATAGCCTCACTGGGCTCCAGTTTCCATCTGTTAATGAAAGATGGCCTTGAGTATCTGCAGAACCTCTCTTCTGGCCCCAGCATTCATCCGATGAATGCCTTTAAGAGAATACTGTCAGGGCTGGAGCGGTGGCTCGGCAGTTATGGCACTTGCCTGGCATGCACATGTACGTGAGTTCAAGCCCCAGCACCACATACACAACAAAGTTTTGGACCAACTCAGGCCACATAAAAAACTCCTCTCTCTCTCTTTTTTTAAAGCGATATATATATATATATATATATTTAAAGATAGAAGGAAAGTGAGTGAGAGAGCGAGAGACAGAGAATCAATTTTTATTGGGTTTTTCACATGGCTTTTATTCCTCTGACACTTAGTTGTGTACATGGGTGCTGGGGTTTGAACCCGTGTACTTGCGCATGACGGGCAAGCACTATAACTGCTGAGCCACCACTCCAGCCCCTCCTCTCTCTTTAAAAAAAAAAAATACTGTCCTATCTCCTATATCCCCTTGCTTTTCTTGCTTTCTTTCTACTGGGAATTGAATCCAAGGGTGCTGCTGTTCCCTTGGATTTCCCACTGTTCCCCCCCCCCAGCCATTTTTATTTTTTATTTTGAAACAGGCTTTCACTAAGTTGCTCAAGGCCTCACTAATTTGCTGAGGCTGGCCTCAAACTTGCAATCCTCTTGCCTCAGCCTCTGGAGTCACTGGGTTTACAGGTGTGTGCCACTGCACCTGGCTCTATCTCCTTTTCTTAAGACTAACTTCCTGGGGACTGTCCCCTCCACCCAAGACATTGTGTGATCGCAGGAGAGTAGAGAAACAAACTTCTTTGAAGTATATCGGAGCAGAGAGAATGTCACAGATAGGGATCTCATCCGTCTGCCCACCCATCTGTTTAACAAGTGTTTACGAAGTGCTTTCAGTGTATCATTAGTCTGCCTTGTTCACTGCTAAGTCCCCAGTACCTGGCACAGTGCTTGGCATGTTGCAGGTGCTCAGTAACTCTTGGTTGAACGAGCGTGTTCAGCTCTCTTCCAGCTGCAGCCTGGATTTCAGAAGCCATGGCTGTAAGGAGTTTGCAGCACAGAGTTCAGCAGGAAGCAAGCAGTATGTAACCAGGACTCCAGGAGAAAGCTGGAGAGGAGTAATGACAATAACAGCAAACCATTACTGAGCGCTGGCTGCGTGCTCACACTGTGAGGCTAAGTGCTTGATGAGTGTTACCTCGTTCAGGACTCGTGGCAGCCCTCTGGGGAGGCGCTGATTATTAGTACTCCCATTTGCAGAGGAGGAAACAGTAAGATCAGAGGCCAGCCCAGGACGCACAGACACAAGTCAACTGGTACTTGAACTGACAGTTCCTCCAGAACCTGTTCTCTTAACCACTCTCGTGTTACTGCCCTAAAGTCTCTCCTCGTATTACCTGAGTTGGGAAAAGAGGATAGACAGCAGCCCCAGCCTCGCCCAGAGACCCTGATTTGGTAGGTTAGGGGCACCTAGACATTCACAGGGAGTCCAGTGTGCAGTCAGGGCTGGGAAGCACCGGTCTAAAAGAGTCCATGCCCAACAGCATCAGCTCACGAGCAGTCAACACAGGCGCTGAGCCGAGTCTGTGCCCATGACGGCTGCAGGGATCCCCGGGGTTGGCAGGTGTGGTGGGAGGGAGCTCTGAAGAATGAACTGGCAACAGGAGGAGCTGCTCAGTGTAATTTGGAGCCTTGTTTCACAGCTCTGCCTCGGGCCTGTTTTGCTTCAAACATTCCAACCAGACAATTAGAGGATCCTTCTTCAGCAAGTGCCCAGCCAAATGAGGAAAGTAGAACACGTTACAATGTATTAGCTTCAAAGTAAGTGTTAGCAGAGCAACTGAGTATTGGGTGCAAATAAGTGGAGCGAAGCTGAATAGCCCAGCACTAGGAGCTCATCGGGAACAGGGCTCAGCAGGAAGAGCTCCAGGGAAGACAATTTTGAGCCAGAATTGGAAAGCTGAGAGCAGTGTGGCTGGAAGAGGAAAGAGAAATACGTGTCAAGGTGAATGTAAAGAGAGATGTGTGCGAATGGGTGGGAAGCAGTGGAACGTGTAGGGGTTGTGGAGGGAATGGGGCAGCAGGTGAAGCATCTGCTGGAGAGGTGTAAGCATTGTGAGCAGGGAAATGAAGGCGAGATTGCTAGAAAAGGCCACTGCTGGGGGTGGGGAGTGGTCTGGTGTCTAAAGGCTCTGCCAGGAGGCATAGGTTTGCTGTGACCTGCTTCCTGGTTCACAGCAGTGCAAGTGAGCATTGAGAGGGAGGTAGAGGGAAGAACTGGGAACCCAGACAGCGAGCCCTAGTGAAGCACCAGCTGATCCAGACAGGCACCTCTGAGATGGCCACACAGAAGGGGCTTCTAGGCTCCATGTCGCTGAGCCAGGCCCAAAGGTAGCTTTATTCAGATCACCTAGAGCAGTGCCATCCAATAGAACTTTCTGTGATGTTGGAAATGTTTCATATTTGTGCTGTCCACGGTGGTAGCCACAAGCCACATATGGCTGTAGAGCATTTGGCCTATGGCTACTGTTACTGAGGAGCTGAATTTTAAATTAATTTAAATTTATAAGATTAGTGCACAGTATACACCTGTAATCCCAGCAACTCAGGCTAAGGAAGGAGAATTCCAAGTTCAAGGCCAGCATCTTAGTGAGACCCTGTCTCAAAATAAAAAAATTAAAAAGATTTGGGGATGTAGCTCAATGGTAAAGCACCCCTGGGTTCAATAACCAGTACCAAAACAACCAAACTTATATAGCCACATGTGGCTAGGGGCTGCCATAGTGGACAGCACAGTTCTCCAGCATCTGTTACCTGAACTAGATTTCATCTGGTTACTATCTCAGGCTTCCTGTTTTAGGAACCCGCTGTCTACCAGATGCTTTATTAAGCACTTTGCCCAAACTATTCTCATTAACTGCTTAGAGCCCATCCCAAGGCCGCCTCCCTGGAGAATGGTAGGGCTGGATTTTAGTCTGGGACTGACTGGCTCGGGTGCTTACGATCCTTCTGTGATAGTGCATTTCTTGGTTCCATTTTCTCTTCATCATTTGGACAAATTTATTCTCCACACAACCTCTTACTATCTGCAGGGTTCTTTTTGCCCTCATTTAAGAACAGTCTTCCAGGCTGGAGCTGTGGCTCGGTGGTTACGGTGCTTGCCTGGCATGCATGAGGATGCAGGTTCAAACCCCAGCACGAAGTGTTGGAGCAACGAAAGTCACAAGAAAAACTAAATAAAATTGATTCACCCCTCCCTCCCTCACTGTCTCTCTCTTTAAAAAAAAAAAAAAAAGAAGAAGAAAAGAAAAGAAAAAGAAAAAAAAAAAAAAAACAGTCTTCCTTGCCCAGTCTCCTCCAGTCCTCACTTTGGGATGGCTCCTGGGCTGGCTGGCAGCTGGATACCATGACTGCAGAGCCCAGGTGAGGTTGGGAGTATGTCCACACTTACTGGACAGGCATTCAGCACTTAGGATCACTGGGCATGGTGGATGGCTACAGGGGAGCAGAAGAGACTCGAAGGGTAGAGTGCAGAGCTGAACAGAAGCCCATAAGATTTGGGGCGGGGTGTTTGGGAGTGCTCTCCATATTTCATTTGTCTTCTTAACCCCAGGATACTTCCAACCTGCCCCCTAACTACTTTGTGAAGTGTGAAATCAGAGTGTGAATAACTGAAGTTAGGACTCAGAGTACCTATAAATTGGAGAGATAACTGGTATATCCACCCATTCAATCAGAAAAAAAATGTATCAAGCATCTTAAGGATTTGATCTATGAATAAGGCCTGAAAGTTTGCATTTTTTAACTAAACCCAGGCAATTTCATAGCCCATAGATCACATTTGGAAGTCAAACTGTCTTGGTTTCAAATTCCATGTCTTTTAGTGGCAGGTTGCTATTTCTATTTTATCTTTGCTTTCCTAGTTTACGGGTAAAAATAATATTTTCCCCCTTGGATCTTCCCTATAACATAGGTTCTCCACCCTGGCTGTACATTAGAATCACCTAGAAACTTTAGAAACATACTGGTCACTAAGCTCCAGCCCAGGTTAGTTGACCAGACTCTCTGGGGGCTTGGGCATCTTCTAGGAGAGTTGGCTCTGATGTGCAGCGATGTGGAGAACCCCCTCGCCTGTCTCTAATGCCTTCTGGCCCCGCCCCATGCCTCATGTTACTTTATCCTTTTGTTTGGGCTGAGTCACCTGTGAGCCTCCGTAGCCTTCCATACATTTCCTTTCACAAACTCACGCAACAAAACACCTTGAACAGAATGAAACATTCTCCCTGTTCTAGTTCAGCTCGGTAAGAAACATAGTATTGCCACACAGGTTAAAATATTTTGCTCAAAGACTCCTTCCTAGATGCTTTTTTTAACCATTTTTAGTTTTTGCCATTTCTGGAATGGCCTCTTCCTTTAGCGTTGCTCTGTGGGTTGTACCTATCGTTAGAAGAACATAAGGTGTTAGAGCAACAGAACTAAAGGTGGTAGGATGCACGGGCCCGCCTAGGTGGGCTGGGGAGCAAGGAGGGCCTGACACCAGGCTTCAGGTTGCTGGTGCCAACCCCTGCCAGTTCCTGGTCCCTGTTCTGGGGTGGGATTTCTTTCCTGTAAATCCTCTTGGTGCCATGGTGGGCAAGTGGGATTGGGCCTGCTCGAAAGCAGAGTTGTGAGGCAGATGAAGAGACCTCAGATGCCGCGTCTCTCTTTCTTCTTCCTCTGCTAATCACCAAAGACCACTGGACACTGCCACCTTCCCATGCCTTTTCTCTTCCCCTTCCCTCTAAGCCTGCTGCTAACTCACACAGGGTTATTTCTAGTCATTTAAACGTGTTTAGCCAGTGTAAAATTTTTTTGTTTTTAAATAAAAGAGGACTGTTTCAGATGACAGAATTTAGCTGTCACTATAGATTAGGTGTTTTTTAGGGCAGTAGGATTTCTTTCCAAATTCCTGAAATTAGAGTCTTCCCTCTGTGAAATCGGAGGGATGTGGGAGAACACATCTGGAGGGGTGCCTTGGGAAGCCCACCTTCTAGACGCACCTTGATAAGCACTGACAGAGGGTCTCATTTGCCCCCTGTGTCCCTTCCAGACGTGGATGAGTGCGTGGAGGGGACAGACAACTGCCACATCGATGCTATCTGCCAGAACACCCCGAGGTCATACAAGTGCATCTGCAAGTCTGGCTACACAGGGGACGGCAGGCACTGCAAAGGTGAGACTGCGGGACTGCCCAGAGAAGGGGGACCTGTGGGAGAAGAAACTAGTGTCACTGTCCTCAGCTGGCCACATCACACTACCCCAAGGCCTGAAATCCCCACTGGCCAAAGGTGGGCAGCTGCATCTTCCCAGAGAGGGCACCATGTTCTAATTTGCACAAAGACACCATGCAGACTAGCTGAGGCCCTGGTGGGAATGGATCACAATTACATAACCAGGGAACTAAGGCCTGAACTTCCCTGGAGATGGAATCTCCACCTTTAGACTCTTACCCCATGCTCACAAAGGATGAAACACACAGTGTCCCCCAAGGGAAATTCATGCTGCAAACACATAGATCTTCCCTCCTAATTAAAGCAACACAAATTAAAGTAACTTTGGAATATTATTTTAAATTTACAACTTTCAGAATAGGAGAGACTTTGGTGGACCAGGAACATTTGTTAATTCCTACTGGAATTATAAATAGAAAAGTACAGTTGTCTCAATATCTGTGAGGGATTGGTTCTAGGACTCCCTACAAGATTACCAAAATTTGAGGATGACCAAGTCCCTTACGTGAAATGGCATAGTTATTTGCATGTAACCTATATAATCCTCCCATATACTTTATTTTTTTAAGAGAGAAGGACAGAGAATCAATTTTGTTTGTTTTTTTTAAGAGAGCAGGACAGAGAGAGAGAATGAATCAATTTTTATTTAGTTTTTCATGTCACTTTCATTGCTCTGAGACTTCGTTGTGTGTGTGGTGCTGGGGTTCAAACTCACGTACTCGCACATGCCAAGCAAGAGCCATAACTGCCGAGCCACCGCTCCAGCCCCGAGTATCAATTTTTATTGAGTTTTTCACATGGCTTTTATTGCTCTGACACTTAGTTGTGTATGTGGGTGCTGGGGTTTGAACCTGTGTACTCATGCATGCTGGGCAAGCACCATAACCACTGAGCCACCACTCCAGACCTCCTATATACCTTTAAATCATCTCTAGATTACTTAGAATATTTAATACAATACGTGTCAACTGCTATGTAAATAGCTGTTCTATTGTCTTATTTAACAAAAAATGACAGGAAGAAAATCTTTACATGCTTAGTAGAAACATAGCCTTTTTTCTTTGAATATTTTTGATCCATGGTTCATGTGAAATGCTTAAGCCTTAGGTTTAGAATTAGCAAAATGCAGACTGGCTTGTGGGCTTTGAACATAAACATGTAAACACCTACATACAACAGAAGGATGTATTTTTTAAAAAAAGCAAACACAAGACTGAGCCCAGGGATGGGCAGTGGGGACCCTCAGGTGGGTTCAGCTGTCTGTTTCTCCTTTCCTGCAGATGTGGATGAGTGTGAGCGAGAGGACAATGCAGGCTGTGTGCACGACTGCGTCAACATCCCTGGGAATTACCGATGCACCTGCTATGATGGATTCCACCTGGCACACGATGGGCACAACTGTCTGGGTGAGCAAAGGAGAGCTGGGGGGATGTCTTGTAGAGAAGGAAGTGTTCTGAGCATTTCCCATGCAAGGAGGAGAAAAGTGATCACAAAGAGCTACATTCCTCCAAAAGAGCAAGGTCAGCCTCCCCTTTGGGACTGGTCAGTAAGGATGAAATAGTCCTCTGGTTGAAGACCATCTGAGGAGATACTGCTAGAAAGTGCTCTCAGGCAAGGGCCAGGAGATGAAAAATAATGGATTTGGCCATAGCGGGTGAACACAGGGGAGAGATGACTTGGTTCTAGACAGATCTGGCTCCCTTTGACCTTTCTAAACCCCTCATTCTCACCAAGTCTCACTTCCCTATTAGTGTTTTGGGGAGAGCTGACAAGAGAATGGGTATATTTGGAGAGGGTTAGGAGAGCAAAGGTCTATCTAGGGTTAGGGTTGAAAGTCTCTTAGGGAATCTTGGGAAAGCTGACCATGTCCCATGCCTCAGTTTCCCCACAGAGAAACAGAACTTGGCTAGAGTAACAAAGCCACAGGTTGGAATAGAAGGGAAGAAATAGGACAGAACGTAGGATGAGGCGAGAGCAGGAAGAGGGGGATGGGGTGTAGAAGGAGATGGGACAGAAACAGGGATAGAGCAGAGGAAAGAGCACCTCCTCAGCTTTTCCAATAGGTGCATCTCTCTGACAAGGTCCATCTGGATCTGAGTACCTCTGCCCTTGGCCAGAAGGAGAGGGGAGGGTTTTAGGGCCTTAGGAAAGAAAATGTGAAGGGACAGATAAGGCCCTCAGGAGCCCAGATTCTACCTGCTCCATTTGGCATTCAATCACCTGACGTCTCCTGGGCCAAGACAAATTGCGTAGGGCTGCAGAGTTGGGAGGGCAGTTGCCAGAATATAGATGGAGTCAAGGCATTGAAGTGGGGGCCCCAGATGAGCTTAAATCTGGGGCATGTGGGTGATTTTGGGGGTGAGAGCCTATTGTTCCCCCTCCACAATCTAGGGTGTGGCCTGGCAGCTCTCCCTACATCCTCCCTTGCCAAACTGCCAGACTTTGTTTTGTTAAACCAAAATAGGAGAAAGGCTAGGGAATATGGCAGCAAGCCCAGGCATGGGGGAGGGGAGAGGATGGGGCTGTGGCATGTCCACATAAATGATCCCTGCCCCACAACGAGTTGAGGCTCAGCTGCCTTCCTCACCCTGCCCCTGCAGCCTCAGCGCCATGGCCATCGCTGTCCCTGAATGGAGCTATTTCCAGGTCCCCAGTTCTCAGGGTGCTCATCACAATCAGCTGCACCTCTGGTTACCTTTCCCTGACCAATGTGACCAATCTCCATCCATCATCACTGTTCCTCTTGCTCTAGCTCCTTTCCTGCCCTCAGACCTAATTTCCATATTGAGGTGAGCCAGGGTCAGATGACCCCACCCCTACACACTGGCTCCCAGCTGTGTCCTCTTCACACACAGTGCACTGTGAGCTGACAAGGGGGTGAGAACTGTCTGGCCAAGGCTGTGCTTAGCGGGAGGGTGGGTTTAGGTTCTCAAGACCGCCCTCAACCTTTGGTGCTGAAGTCCAGGGTCACACTCAGACCCTGCCTGGTCTGCACCCCACTGATCACCTGTCTTGCATAGATGTGGATGAGTGCGCCGAGGGCAATGGCGGCTGTCAGCAGAGTTGTGTCAACATGATGGGCAGCTACGAGTGCCACTGTGGAGAAGGCTTCTTCCTCAGTGACAACCAGCATACCTGCATCCAGCGGCCAGAAGGTCAGGCCATGACCTGGGAGGGCCCAGCCCCTGGGCTTTTCTTCCCAGATTTCCCTCTATACTCCCTGTCTTACCCTGCTCTCTTAACTCTGCTCTCAACTCAGTCACACCCTAAAGGCTCCATGAACAGATACTGTATTACAGAAAAATTCTGGGGGAATTAATTTGGGGCTGGAGACAGTGTGGGGTATCCTCTGGATCAGGCCTGAGGTGGGTGTTGTTTCTAACCGTAGGTGTTTGAGTTTCTCTAAGCTGCTGCTCATGTGCAAGAGCCTCACTGAAATCTCTTCCTTGGCCTGGACTAAGAGGGGCAGCAGGGAGAGTGGGTTGTCCGTATCTGTGGCTCGTTTCCCTACTGGACTAGGATATCCTGACGGCAGGAACTGTGTCGAATTCATCTTTGTATCCCATGCTGCCTGCATGTAGTGGGAGCTTTCTGATGTTTCTGTGCCAGTTACTTCCCATCCACAGTATCACTCTGCTATTTATCTTCTTCCCAGTTTGAGTATAAGCCCTTCTGAGAGAAGAGGTCATGTCTTAGATTTTTTTAGGTCCTTCTTAAATTCCTTGAGTCTTTAGCATAGTACCAGACAATTGTTAAGACATGCAGTTTTTTTTGTTTTTTTGTTTTTTTTTAGAGAGAGGGATAGTGAGAGAGACAGAGAAAGGGAGAAACAACTTTATTTAGTTTTTCACATGGCCTTAGTTGCTCCAACACTTAGTTGTGTATGTGGTGCTGGGGTTTGAACCCAGGTCCTCGTGCTTGCAGGCAAGCGCTGAAACTGCTGAGCCACCGCTCCAGCCCCAAGACATGCAGTTTTGGCTGTTTAAAAAACAAGGTGATCATATGGGTGTTCTTTGGGGTGGCTTTTGATACCTTTAATGCATCATTCGGAATGGCTCTAGCTGTGCTCTGCTCCAGCTCTGTGGGCAAGACAGCAGGCATGGTAGGGAGAGGCAGCTCCTTTGTGTTGCAGTCTCAGTGGAATCCTGCCAATTTCCTAGGCACCCCCAACTGCTCCTTTTAGTTCCATCCTGTCAAGGCATCTGGGGTACAGAGCATGCACCCCTCTCCTCTCCGTTTTTAGAAGGAATGAACTGCATGAACAAGAACCATGGCTGTGCCCACATTTGCCGGGAGACCACCAAGGGGGGTATTGCCTGTGAATGCCGCCCTGGCTTCGAGCTCACCAAAAATCAACGGGACTGTAAATGTGAGATGATTGGGATTGCAGCGGGGGGAAGCAGGAACAAAGAGGAGGGGTTCAGGGCCTCAGAGGAAGAGGGGATATGGGAGAGACAGCTTGAATAGAGGGCTAGTTCTCATGTTGTAGAGAACTGTGATACCCAGGGAGAAGCAAGCTGACAGGTGTCCTGCCCTCTTTGTGCACAGTGACCTGCAACTATGGTAATGGTGGCTGCCAGCACACTTGCGATGACACAGAGCAGGGTCCCCGGTGCGGCTGCCATATGAAGTTTGTGCTCCATACAGACGGGAAGACATGCATCGGTGGGTGAGGCCAGGGGAGAATTCAGTCCACCATGATGGGCGGGTATGGGAGCCCATGAGAACTGGTGGAGTTGGGGAACATAGTGTGACTGGTGAAGGAATGAAGACCCAGACAAGGCCAGGTCTATAAGGATGGCTCATAGAGAAGGGCTCACTTGACCTTCTTCCCTTCCTTAACCCACTAGTTCCACCACCCAGGAGCCTCACCATCCTCTTCCTCCCAGATGAGGTAGTGCCAAACTGGGGATCCTTAGTAGAGTGCCTGTTGACCAAGGATGTGATGGGGAATCCGCTGATTAGGCCTAACCAGAAGGCCTGGTTGAGTAGTGTGGGTGAAATGGGAGCTATCACATCCCACCAGCCCTGAACTGGCTAATGGATTTCCCAGCTCAGTTTTCTTCCCCCTCTTGGTCCTCTCTCTCCTCACCCCTGCAAATCCCCTCTCTACTCACCTCACCGATCATCCCGCTCAGTTTTCTTTCTCTTCCAGTTTCCAGTGGCACTCCCTCCCAGCTCTGCCTGTAGCCCTTCCACTTCCTTACCCAGTCCAACCTTCCATCTCTCTGGTCCTGGTGTGTGTGTGTGTGTGTGTGTGTGTGAGAGAGAGAGAGAGAGAGAGAGAGAGAGAGAGAGAGAGAGATGCTGGAGATCAAACCCAGGGCCTGGTGCATGCTAGACAAGTGCTTTGCCATTGAGCTACACCCTATCCCCCTATCCCTTAGGGCCCTTTTAATACCTGGATCTCTTTTTCATGTATCTCCAGGAACCACAGATGAACTTACTTCCATAAAATTAATTCCTAATTTCCCCAGACTTCAGGTCTTCAGTGATGACAAGATGGCAGGACAGGTGTTCCCTTGGTCAAGTGGGAGCTAAAAGCTAAGAGCTTTGGCTGGATCTTGAGCAGTCAGGGACGAGCTTGCTCTGTAGGCATAGGTGTTCACGGAGGGCCATGCATTGGGGGCTTTATCAGGCTGGGGAAGGGGAGGTATCAACACAGTTCCTCTGTGTAAAGTCATGTATGTCAGAGATGTGACATTCAGCTTAAGAACCAGGCTTTCCCCCACCCCACTCCAGAGACCTGTCCTCTTCACAGGGGAGCAGATGGTGGCCTTATAGGGTTCCCTCGGGTGCCTGCTGCAGAGACTTGTGTACGTAGTTCCAAAGTGCTTCTGTAATGGAAGACTCTTCTGTAAAATGTTTCCCTCTCAATTAACTCTTCAAAGTCCCTAAAACATGTTCAGGTATTAATGTTGCATTCTCTGGCCTGGGTTGTTCCAGTGCCTTTCATTTTCCCCTCATAAGTCCAATTCTTCTACTTTCTAAACCTTCCACGAGCCCCTGGACATATTCACACATGCTCACCTCTCCAATCTCCCCAAAAGAAATTATGTGCTGTCCTTAAAGAAAAGACACGTGAGTCAGGACAGACAGAGCTCAGGGCCTATGGATGCGAGTTCTGCATCTCTGTCTCTCTCTCTTCAGTCCTGGACGTGGCTGCTTTAATTAAGCTTGAGCTCTTCTCTAATCCAGTGCTCACTCTGCCATCTGGGCATAGCCAATGAGACAGCAGATAAGTTTCTCCAGGTTCACAGTCATGTTCTTTCCTACTCTGCTCCACTAGAACTTATTTTACCTTGCTTTATATCTCATTTTTCTTACAATCCTTGGTAGAAGGAAATTTCACTGTTTGGGGCCACCAGGGTATTCAGACTTAGTGGGGAGACTGAGAGGGCAGCAGAGCTGAGCAGAAGGGCTGGGCACCTTTTGGGAATTGGGGCTTGGCTATAAGACTTGATGTTGCATGCCAGCTTTGCCTTTGGCATGCTGTGTGGTGTTGGGCACACACTTGCCCATCTTTGAGACTCAGTTTCTCAGTTTTCCAGTCACTTGGTGGGATCTCGGCTTCTTTGAGGGACCCAGGGAGGACAAGGCTGAGAAGTGAGACTGTCATAAGAGCCCCAGGGTTTACCCTCTGGCGCTAGTGGTTTGGACTTACAGGGTGAAAGAGAGGGTGGGAAGGGGCCTGGGGTCCAGTGGGCCACAGAGGCTCCTGCCCTGCATCTAAACAGCTTTTTTACAATGTCAAACAGGGGAAAGGCGGCTAGAGCAGCACATCCCCACTCAGGCCGTTTCTAATGGTAAATATGTCTGCTCTCTCCGCTTGCTCTCACTGGCTTGCTAGGGGAAGGGCTAACCCGCTGGGGCTCCCACTAACCGCATGCCCACTGAGTCCAGCCCGACTGGGCCCCAGCCTGCCAGCAGGGCTCCCCTGGCAGCCTGGGCACTGGGCCTAACAGGTGACAGGAACCCAAATCCTTTAGAGCTGGCCCAGGAGCCTTTCATGTTGGTCTTCTCTTCCTTTGTCATTCTCCTGTCCTTCCTCTTCATTCCCTCCTCTCACATCACCTTCTAATAACACCGCACCTCCTTCCCAGATATCTGTCCCCTCTTCTTACACATCACGCCCACCATGCCACTCAGGATAGAGGTGTGATAGGATTAGATGCTAGCCCTTTCTTGGGTTCTTACCCACGAGTTTACAGTCCGAGCATTACCCAACATTATCTGCCCCATAATGGTTAAGAGCATGACATTAGAATTCAAACGGAGCTGAGTCTCAATGCTGGCTCTGCCATTTACAGCTGTGTGACTTCAAGCAAGCTGCTTTCCTCTCTGATGCTCAGTTCACTCCTCTGTAAACTAAGAGAATAATGGCCTCCCTTGGGGTGCTGTGATGATTGAGACAGTGTTGTACAGCGGCTAGTGAGCGCCTGGCACAGAGTAAGCACGGTTAATTTGTGTTTTTGATTCTGTGACCTGGAAAGCAAAAGGTGAGGCTATGCCATCCTGTGCCCCACCCTCCTCTGAACAATGTTGACTTACGGAGGCAGCAGCTCCATCCAGCTTCCTGGTCCAGCCTGAGATGGACATCATGCCAGGTCTGCTGCTCCCAACCTGGTTTTAGCCACTCAGATTTGGCACAGGATGTGTGTTCCCCTTTCCCTGGTCCAGGGCTTAGTGGTCCTCTTCTCATGCCAAGAGCACTCTTGGAGAGAAGGCTGGGCTTGGAGCCTAAAGTCAAGTCTCCTCCAGGTTCCTTGTGGTCTTAGGAACCTCAGCAGAGACCAGGAGGGAATGATTCAAAGGAGATCCCACTGAGGTTGCTCCTGAATATAGGCATTTGAGAGACCAATCCATGGCCAAGGACCCACAGGCAGAGGCTGGCTTCTTCTGAAGCCTTGGCCCTGCTATTGTTGGTGACATGGTAGGGCCCAAATGTTAGGAGTCAGGGATTAAAGAAGGTGGCACTGCCCTATGCTTTTCTCATCAGTTCCCTGATTCTGCGAACCACTCTCTCTTCCTTGGGGGAGGCCTTGGGATTCTCTAATGCGAGAACTGTAAGCACCCCAGAGGATGTTCCACATCCCTCCCTATCCCTGAGTCAGGCTTTACCCTGTTGGAACTGGTGGATTTTCCCTAGACTTGCCTGACTCTCCCAAACTGCAGAAAATAGGGAAAGTGCCCCATCCACTCTCCCTCAGCCTCTCAGCAGAGGGAAAGCTCGCCGGCCGAGGGAGCAACAAAATACTCAGTGAAATAGGCTTGGGTTTTGTCTTGCTCTGAGGTTCTCTAACTCTTTTACCTACCTTTTCACACCCTTTCTTCTCTGGATTCCTTTTCTCTTTTTGTTCCCTACCCTCTTCTGTACTTTATCTCCCTACCAGGAAAGTAAAACCACCACAGAATAGCCAGCTTATGTCCCTCTGGAGCTAAAAGGAGGGCTTGGGAGGAGGTGAAGGTGGATGGCCCCGAATGTGCTATGTCCTTGGAAGCTGGCAGTCCTGGTACTGGGTCATTTTCTTTGGGAGGGGAGCAAGAGGAGGTGAATTGATGGGCACCCCTAAACTTTCTTAGGAATCTCAGGCTCACTCTTCCCAACCCATCTATAGTAAGATTGTCCACCATGACCCCCACACCAAGAGATGGTCAGTGGGAAGAGGAGATTCCTGTCCCCCCCTTCTGTTCCCTGGTGGCCAGAATCCCCCCTCAGCTCTCATGCCTCCTGCCCCCATTCCTCCACCCCTCAGCACATTCCTGCCTGACAGCTCTGGCTTGTACCTGCCTCACTGCTGTCCACCTTGTTTCAATCAAGTAGGGGGCAGGGAAGTGGATGCTTGGCTGCACTTGAGGGGCTGGGAGTTGGGAGTGATGGGAGGAAGCCGGCTGGAAGCCTCCACTTAGTGCTTCTGCTAAAGCACAGGGTGGGCAGCCAAGGCCGACCCTCCAGCCTTTGAGATCTCCGCTACCCTGAGTTTGGTACTCATTTAGGCCAGTAACCCCATTACTATACCCTACCTCCCTCCTAAACAGAGACCTGTGCTGTCAACAATGGGGGCTGTGACAGTAAGTGCCACGATGCAGCAACCGGGGTCCACTGCAGCTGTCCTGTGGGCTTCATGCTGCAGCCAGACAGGAAGACCTGCAAAGGTAAGGGCTGCGAGAGGACAGGACCATGGAGACTTTTGGTAAGGGGCTGACGTTGGCATCAGAGATGGGTTAGCTATTACAGCACCACACCTGATCCTCAGTACCCAGAACAAGGCTAAGGGTTGTCCACATTTCCCACCTCAGCTCCAGCGGCACAAAAGTGTAGCCAGTTCTTCAGTGCCTTCTGACTCTTCCCCCACTGTTCCCTGCCATCCCTATCCTATGGGTCCCAACCCTCTTAGTTAATGAACATGCCATTCCCATTTCTCCCTGGACTGGAAGGGACATGTGTGTGCATGAGGTCACAGGTATGTTCCATAACCTTCTTAACCCACGTTCCTTAGGCCTTCCCAGTGTCTCTGCCTCTTCCCAGTACTGTGATCCTGGGCAAGTTACTTCATGGTGCTGTGCCTCAGTGTGCCCTCAGTACTTCCCTCATAGATGTGTTCTGAGGATTAAATACGTTATTATATGTTAACAGAGCTTGGTACATGGCAGACACTTTGTTAGCTGTCATTCCAGTATAATTTTCTATACTGCCCATTCTACTTCCCCTTCTTTTAATTTGCTAGGTCTGGGGGAGAATGTGGGACCCAGAGGAGAAAAAGGGAGGGTAGCCATATTGAAAGTAATAACTCATCAGGCCTGTGTCCCCTAAACTCAAGAAATGGGGATGGGAAGAAGCACTTTGAGTCTTTTGGCCCAACAGATGTGAGAGGAGGGGGCAGGGCTGGGCAGCAGGTCAGCCAGCCAGAGTTGAGAGGTTTCCCGCTGGGAAGGACTGTTGACAGGTATGCTGAGAGTCAAGTGGAAGGATGCCCTCCCTGCCCCCTCCCCCAAGGAGGGGTGAGTAGCCTGGGTCCTGTCTGCCACCAGCTTGGGGAACTTGACCTCAGGAAGGAAGCTGGTCACCCACCCCCCTTTCCCTCTAGTGCTGAAAGCTGCCTCAGGCCTGAGTCTCTCCAGACCTCTCCCAGTACAGCCCCCTGCCTGGCCTCCGCCCTCCCCCATCAGCTACCAGCCTTACTGGCTCTCCTGGAAGTCCTCCCTGCCTGGCCTCTTTCCCAGCTCCTCCTCCCTGAAGGCTGTTCCTTTCCAGTGAGTCCTTTCTGACTCTCCACCTCTCCTTGGCCCCACTCAGTGCTCTGGACTGTGCCCTTGTAACAGGGCTCACTGACAGGAAAGGGATAACCCTGCCTGCTAGCCTTCTTGGGAATGGTCATCAGCTGGAGAGTTAAGGAGCATGGGTTAGTCTATAGGGCAAAAGCCCACCTGTTCCAGAAAATCCCCTTGATGGCCTGAATCTGGTTACCACTCAGTCCCAGAAGAGAGGATGTTACTAATGGCCTCAGATCCTCTGACCAAGGAAGACACAGATAGGAGAGTGATCCAAGAGTTAAAAGGTGCAGGCCCATGGCTCTCTTTGATTTCCCTTGTGTCTTTGAGGAAGGGATCTTGTCTTCTTGTTTGTTCCCAGCTTTCAATAACTTTTTAAAATTCTATTTGCCTTGCTCCTCCAGACATAGATGAGTGCCGCTTGAACAATGGGGGCTGTGACCACATTTGCCGCAACACAGTGGGCAGCTTCGAATGCAGCTGCATGAAGGGCTATAAGCTTCTCATCAATGAGCGGACCTGCCAGGGTGAGCAGAATTAGGCCAAGGTAAAAGCCTTGGGAGAGGTTCTTACGGTGGGAGAGCTTCAAGCGGGCCAGAGTCTGACAAACTCAATAGTCACTGCAGAGTCTCTCTATAGGCAGCATTGTGCTGCAAACTGGCGGATGGTACCACTTCTTTTGGTGGACTGGCTTCACAGTGGAATGCACAGCTTGGCAAGGAGTGAGGGATAGATTTCACTCCAGTTCCTATCCTTGGTTGAGTATGGGTCCAGATATATAGCACCAGATCTTACAGTTTCTTGGACTCCAAGGACTCCAAGTAGAAGGAACATCAAGAGGGTGGGTCAGCATCAATCACTCATCTATGGACAGGCGATCTGTGCCCAGGCCATGAGTAGGGTCTCTTTCAATTCAAGGGGGAGACCCAAGGTCCCTTGCTTAGGTCCTTCACCTATTAAGTGTCAAGTGCCCTAAGACATATTCAGTAGCTTGAATCCTTGCTCTTCCAGATATAGATGAGTGCTCCTTTGATCGAGCCTGTGACCATATGTGTGTCAATACACCAGGAAGCTTCCAGTGTCACTGTCATCGTGGCTACGTGCTATATGGTGTCACCCACTGTGGGGGTAAGTCAGCAATCTTGACTCCCACAGCCACCTTTATCTTTCTCACCTCCTCACCCTCCAATTAAGTGACTGAGGCTCTGCATTGGCTTGTGGCTAATGGGCCACCCCTGGGTGCACATGCCATGTCTGCATCCACTGTGATGAAATGGGAGAAATTATGACAACTTCGGAAGGCCATCTGGGAAATGGGGCATCAGAGATAACATCCTTCCTCCCATTTCCATCACTGTCCCTGGACCTCCATCCTCAGCTTCCAAACAACAGCCCCACTGGTGGGTAGGAGAGGAAGGCTTAAAAAAGCTGATCAACTTGATCCCTTGATGGTTCCTTTCAGGACAGAGAGAAGAGGAGGAGGCTGAGCTCTTCTCAGGCCAGGCAAACCTTTTAAAGCATACTTTTTTTAAATTTTAAGAATATTTAATATGATGAGGCTGGAGCTTTGGCTCAGCGGTTACAGTGCTTGCCTGGCATGCGCAAGTATGCGGGTTCAAACCCCAGCACCACATACCCAGCAGAACATATGTAGCAATGAATGCTACATAAAAAAACTAAATAAAACTGATTCTGTCTTTATTTTTTCCTCTCACTGTCCCTCTCTCTTTAAAAAAAAAGAATATTTAACATGTGATATACCCTCTTAATTAATTTTAAAATGTATACTATTACAGTTTTGCTCCCCATAGGCATACAATAGATCTCTAGAACTTACTCATCTTGTGAAGTCAAGGAACCCTGGAGCCCTAACCAAAGTGCTCATTCCCCACTCCCTAGCTCCTACTCCTCCCCGACCTTATTTGTCTTCCTACTCCTTCCCCCAGATATGGACGAATGCAGCATCAACCGGGGAGGCTGCCGCTTCGGCTGTATCAACACTCCTGGCAGCTACCAGTGTACCTGTCCTGCAGGCCAGGGCCGGCTGCACTGGAATGGCAAGGACTGCACAGGTGCGCAGCGCCCTCTTCTGGTCGAAGTTGGCACTGCAGTTTCAGGGGAGAGTTGAGCTCCTGAAGAACAGAGTACCTATCTGGGAAGGTGTGAGGGGGAAAAGGGTAGAGAATGTAGCCATCTGAGTTAGAGACATGAAGTTTCTGGTGTATACTGCCATCATCGGTCCCCATGGGCACAACAGTAGTTCTGCATGTAGCTGATTGCCTTCTTCCACCTTTTTTTTTTTAAAAGAAAGAGACAGAATCAATTATATTTAGTTTTCCATGTGCCTTTCATTGCTCTAACACTTCATTGTGAATGTGGTGCTGGGGCTCAAACCCATGTCTTCATATATGCCAGGCAAGCGCCTTAACTGCTGAGCCACTGCTCCATCCCCTCTTCCACC
Organism: Aplodontia rufa; assembly: GCA_004027875.1. Classification (NCBI taxonomy): domain Eukaryota; kingdom Metazoa; phylum Chordata; class Mammalia; order Rodentia; family Aplodontiidae; genus Aplodontia; species Aplodontia rufa. The sequence continues at coordinate 83,381 of PVKS010002901.1, read as the reverse complement.
TTCTTAAGCAGAGAAGGGAAAGGGTGGGAGAGGAATGCACCTGTCTCCTCAGGCCTCTCTCCCCTTCCTAGAGCAAGTGAAATGTCAGGGCAGTCCTGGGGATTCAAAAGCCATGCTCAGCTGCAATCGGTCTGGCAAGAAGGACACCTGTGCCCTGACCTGCCCCTCCCCGGCCCGCTTTTTGCCAGGTATATGGGAAGAAGGTACTGGAGGGCTGGGGGCTGGGGAGAGGACAAGTTGGCTGTTCAGCAGCTCTTCTTCTCCCCTGGGATTCTTCCAACCAGAGGAGGTTTGGGGAAAGGTCAGAGTGGTGATGGGCCCCTTCTCTCAGAGTCCGAGAATGGCTTCACGATGAGCTGTGGCACCCCCAGCCCTAAGGCTGCCTCAGCCCGAGCTGTCCACCCCCGGAACAGCACCAACTCCAACCACTGCTATGGTGAGCACCAGCCCAGAAGTCCCATTTCTATCTTCCTCTCTTGTATTAACCCTTTATTTCTCTTCATTATTTTTTTCCTGGATGTCTTTCTTTGCTTTGTAATTACTCAATCCTGGCTGCCTCACTCCCTCTGCCCCTGACAGTTGATCCCTTTTGCTTTCAATCCTACTCTGCAGACAAGTCCCTGGTTTATTACCCAGCTCTCTAACACCCTCCGCAGCAGCCCTCATTCCGAGGGTCCATGCTGTGCTGAGCTTCTACCATCCCTCCAGAGGCTGCAGTGCTGGCGGTTAAGCAGCGGGCCTCCTTCAAGATCAAAGATGCCAAATGCCATTTGCACCCACGAAACAAAGGCAAAATGGAGGAGGCTGGCAGAATCCTGGGACCAGGTCTGGACTGGGGACCTCACTCCAATGGGCTCCCCACCCCTCAGCTCCTCACTTAGTGAGCTGTCTTCCAGAAACCCATCAGCATCCTGAGCTCTGGACTGAGCAGGGGAAAAAGCAATTGTAGGCACAGGGCCTAAACAAGACCCAGGCTGTTCCCCTCTACCAACTAACTAATGTCCTAGACTAAAAAAGGATTGAGAGAGCGTTGTAGTCAGCAATCTGGTAAGGCCTGTTTGGGTTGGGGTAGAGAGGTGAGACTGGGAGGGAGAATTTTCCCTGTCTCCAGAGGGTACCCCGGGGGTTGACAAGACTTCTCCCCCAGGTGGTGCACCCTGCTCTGACTGTCAGGTCACCTTCATCCACCTCAAGTGTGACTCCTCTCGGAAGGGCAAGGGCCGACGGGCCCGGACCCCTCCAGGCAAGGAGGTCACCCGGCTCACCCTGGAACTGGAGGCAGAGGTCAGAGCTGAAGAAACCACAGGTGGGACTGGCAGCACTGTTGTGGGGAGGGTAGAGGTGGAGAAACGAGAGGTCTCAGCAGCCAAAGGAAGGGACAGAGCCTATGCTAGGGGCGGACCCTTGTAATGGCAAGCCCAAGAACTAGTCCCCTTACCATGCCCCTCCTAGCTCTCTTTCTTCTAACTCGAACCATCCATCTCCAGCTGGCTGCGGGCTGCCTTGCCTTCGACAGCGCATGGAACGCCGACTGAAAGGATCCCTGAAGATGCTCAAAAAGTCTATCAACCAGGACCGCTTCCTGCTGCGCCTAGCGGGCCTCGATTATGAACTCGCCCACAAGCCAGGCCCAGTAGCTGGCGAGCGAGCAGAGCTGGTGGAGGTCTGCAGACCCGGGCAGCATCGTGCTGGGGCCAAGTGTGGTAAGGGAGCTTGCTGGCGAGCAAGGGAGTGGGGAAGGCCCAGCTTTACAGCCTCAGGTGGATTTCTCAAATAATGAGGCAGCTAAGACCCTCCAACCTAATGTCTTCCCCTCTGGCCCCAGGCTGAAATCAGCAGGGCCAGCAACACAGATTTGACCTCCCCAACCCTCTAAGGATTCTGTTAATTGCCTTACTAAGAGATTCTTCTCAAATCTGGGGGATTGGGAAGGGGAATCCTAGGCCTGGGTGGTGGGAAATGCGGGGTGGGTGGCTAGCGCGGCCGACTCTCCCTCAGTCAGCTGCCCGCAGGGAACCTATTACCACGGCCAGATGGAGCAGTGTGTGCCATGCCCAGCGGGCACCTTCCAGGAGAGAGAAGGGCAGCTCTCCTGCGACCTTTGCCCTGGGAATGATACCCACGGGCCTCTTGGAGCCACCAACATCACCACGTGTGCAGGTGCCAAGGGAACAAATAATACAGACTGGGATAGGGTGGGCACTGGGACGCCCATGGGCATGGGATTTCTGAAAGGGCAGGCCCAGGCTCCAGGCTATTCTCCTAATTGACATCCTGTTTTTAATGCCTCTGTTCCCTGAGACTGGGTGACCCCATGGGGGTGACTCAGGATCATCCCTATCAGAGTTGGGCCCTTGGTTTATTACAGGTCAGTGCCCACCTGGCCAATACTCTGTGGATGGGTTCAAGCCCTGCCAGCCATGCCCACGTGGCACCTACCAATCTGAAGTGGGACGGACCCTGTGCTTCCCTTGTGGTGGAGGCCTCACCACCAAGCATGAGGCGGCCAAGTCCTTCCAAGATTGTGAAACCAAGGGTGAGTAGGCTATTCACCCCACTAGGGGACTCCTTAACCCCAAGTGCTCAAAAAATTTCTCCAAGATCCCAGAGCAGACCTGAGTATATTGTCCTGCCACTTTCCCCAAACCAGAATAAACTAGCTGCCTGATCAACCACATTTTCCCTCTCAGGACCCATCCTGGCCATCTACCAGGCCCAAGTCTGGGGAATCATAAAAAAAAATTAACACTTTCCCCTCTTTGGAGAACTAATGGCTGATTCCCCTTGGCACCCCAAATGAGTTTCTGTATTAGTTCAGCACTGTTCTCATTGCCTGAAAGAAGAGGATTGGCACTGTAGCCAACCACTCTGTGAATTCCCCTCAACCCCAGGCTAAATTCTGGCATGACTGGGAAAGGTTGAGACCCTAGAGGAACCTGGGCATCTTCAATCTCCTGACTCACCACGCTATGTCCTGCCCATTCTACACCCCAGAACACCCACCTTCCTGTCATCTTGACTCCTGCCTCTTCCCCTTGCCTGCAGTCCAGTGCTCCCCAGGGCACTACTACAACACCAGCGTTCATCGTTGCATCCGCTGTGCCATGGGCACCTTTCAGCCTGACTTCCGTCAGAACTTCTGTTCCCGTTGTCCAGGAAACACAAGCACTGATTTTGATGGCTCCACCAGTGTGACCCAGTGCAAGAGTATGTGGCAGGCCCAGCTGTGGAAGAGAGGGGAGAGGTTTGGGAGTAATGGGCATGGAAAGAGAGGAGTGCTAAAGCAACAGGAAGCAGGACTGGTGGGTGGATGGGCAGCGAAGTCCCACTCTCCACTCCTCTCCAGTTCACCCAGTCTCTCGGCCAGTTACTAAGCTGAGCCCTGCAGCATCCTTTCCCTAGAAACAGATAGTGGGGATGCAAAGATGGGTGAAGTGAGAACATAATAAAAGGGCAGACCTAGAACTGGGGAAGCAGATGATGAACTAGGATGATGGCTGCTCATCTGTCTGACCTGTGCTTCAGCACTCTTCAGTCTCCCCAACCTGCTAACCTGGCTCCCTACTGACTTCCCTTCTCTTTCTTGCTCTATCCACTGGGGCGTGGCTGCAGATCGTCAATGTGGTGGGGAGCTAGGTGAGTTCACTGGCTATATTGAGTCCCCCAACTACCCGGGCAACTACCCAGCCGGCGTGGAGTGCATCTGGAACATCAACCCCCCACCCAAGCGCAAGATACTTATCGTGGTACCTGAGATCTTCCTGCCATCTGAGGACGAGTGTGGGGACGTCCTCGTCATGAGAAAGAACTGTGGGTGGCTACAGAGCTGGGCCAGGGAAGGGAAATCTGAATCTGGCTGGGAGGGAGTTTGGTGCAGGAAAAACTGGGGCAGTAAAGTTAGGGACTCATGAGAGCAAAATAGTGAGGGAAGCTTTAAGGAAGGGGGTTACAAAGGAAGATAACACTGAATAGTACAGGTTTGGTGGAGAACCAAGTTAAGAAAACCCACTGGGGGGGCTGGGGATTTAGCTCAGTGGCAGAGCGCTTGCCTAGCTCTTGCAAGGCCCTGAGTTCGGTCCTCAACCCTGGGGAAAAAAAAAAAAAACAAAAGCAAGCCCACATGGTAGCACATGCCTGTAATCCCAGCCGCTGGGGAGGCTGAGGAAGGAGGATCACAAGTTTGAGGCTAGCCTCAGCAATTTAGTGAGACCCTAAGCAACGAAGCAAGAAGCAGGACCCTGTCAGGAAAAGAAAAAAAGGACTGGGGTTGTGGCTCAGTGGTAAAGCACCTCTGGGTTCAATTCCCAGTACCCAAAAAAAGAAAAAAGACACCACTGGGACTAGAACACCAGTACTGTTACACTAGGGCTGGGGATGTAACAAAGTAGTAGAGTGCCTGCATCACATGCACAAGGCCCTGACTTTGATCCTAACTACTACTAAAAAAAAAAAAAAATATCCCCATACACTATGTGAGTACCTGGATATCAAAGAGGGGCTGTGGAATGAACCCAGGGAGCAGTGGGAGAAGGGGTTGTGGCTGCATGCGTGGGTTTGTGTGTAAGCTGGCGGGTGGGAGACTATCAGGTGATTCTACCCACTGCTCCATAGCTCTGGTTCCAGCAGGGCTTGGATGGCCTGCCCTGCTGCTCCACTGACCTGCTGCTTGCCTTGCCAGCCTCCCCATCCTCCATCACAACTTATGAGACCTGCCAGACCTATGAGCGCCCCATTGCCTTCACGGCCCGTTCCAGGAAACTTTGGATCAACTTTAAGACAAGTGACGCTAATGGTGCCCGTGGCTTCCAGATTCCCTATGTTACTTATGATGGTGAGTGATGGCAGGAGAACTGGGCAGGTGGGTGAGAAAGGACAGGTTCATGGGTCTTGGGAGGGAGCCTGCGAACCAGAAAGAGCTCCTGCCCCTCAGCTCCCCTCCTTTGGTCAACTTTGCAGAAGACTATGAGCAGCTGGTAGAAGACATTGTGCGAGACGGCCGACTCTATGCCTCTGAAAACCACCAAGAGATCTTAAAGGCAAGTGAATGTTAACAGCAGTGAGGGCTAACATGAGCCTGTAACAACGTGCAGGCACCATGCTAAGTAGCAGCATGAATATCTGCACTTGATAACACAAAATAGCTCTGTGAGGTAGCTGGTTTCACCGCTGTACATGAGAAAACTGAGGCACAGAGTTAAAGAACCTGCCTCTTGGTAAAGCTGGAATTTGAGCCAATCCATCTGACTTCACTGTCACCCATATCGTATCATAGCTTGGGGAAAATGTGGAAGATAAAGAGAAGGCTAGGAAGAGAAACGGACCCTATCTCTTCCACCAATAGATACAGGAGAAATTATTCCTATACTTAATTGCTCTTGCTAAGTCCCTGAACCCTTACTGTCCGGAGCCCCACAGAAAAGCAGCAGACGAACACACCTTTCTCAGGACCAATTCATGGATGGACATCTTTGTGTGTGCACTGCTGGATACTGAATCCAGGGTCTTTGCTCCACCACTGAGCCACATTCCCAGCCCCTATATGTCCTTTACAAGGAAAGAAATATTTCCAACACTGAACAATAGACTAGAAATTCTGGGTCTGTGGATCCTAGTTTGAAAAAAATATTACTACAGTATTAGTTGTAAGATTATCCTTCATAAATTATCACTGCAAAAATGTTCTGTCTTTATTAGTAACATAATTTTATATTATTGAAATAAAATCTGTAATGAAAAATCTAGAACTTGGAAAAATATAATTTCAGCAATACTTTTCAAACATCCTTGTAGGCATCTGAACCCTTATTTCAAATCAATTGAACCCATGGTACACCAATGCATAAAGCAGCACAGCTGTTCTGATCAAAGTGGGGGTGAGAAACCCATGTGTGCAGCAGAAAGAGCACCAGCCTCGGGGCCAGATCATCTGAGTGCTGATGCGCAGTGCCTGGCGCTGACCAGACCTTGCCACACGTCCTGCTTATGTCACAGATGACTGGGGAGGTGGGTGTCAGGAAAGGCCTCTGAGAAGAGACCCCTAAAAAGGTCAAGGGGCTACCTGATAGAAGATCAGGGAGGGATAGTCCAAGCTAAGGCGCAGTTTGGAATGTTTAAGAACCTCAGGAAGGCCAGTGTGGCTCCCTGGGGTGAGGAGGAGTAGAGGTGGAGAGCTGGGCGCAGATCACATGTAGCCAATGTGCTCTGCTAGGGTCTTGGCTTTTATACGAAGTGATAAAAGGAACCAGAGGGGCTGAGGGTATAACTCAGTGGTTAAGCAAATATTTTTAGCATGCATGAGGACTTTGGTTTAATACCCAGCACTGAAAAAATAAAATCAACCAGGTATAATAGGGCACTCCTAGAGTCCCAGCTTCTCAGGAGGCTGAAGTGGAAGAATCACTGGAGCCCAGCCTGGACAATATAATAGGACCTCATCTCAAAAAAAAAAAACCAACCCAGAGAAGCGTTGCAAACAGAAAAGGGTAAACTAAATACCCCAAAAGTCACTGTAGCTTCTGTGGGGCAAACAGCCTCAGGAGGGTCAAGGGGAGAAGCATGGAGACCAGTTAAGAGGCTGTTGCGTAATCCAAGTGAGAGATGAGGTGGCTTGGAGCCGGTCAGACCCTGAGTATTTTAAAGGTAGAGTCAACAGGATTTAGCACAGTTGTAAGAGGGAGGGGTCAGGGACAGCCCCATTGATTGGAGCCTGAGCAGCAGAAGGCCGGAGCTGCCTGTGGAACTGTAACCAGCAGATGGTGAGGATGAGTCCAGGGGCACCTCTGGATGTGTTCAGCGTGAGGTGCCTGTTAGACACGGAGGGGCTGCTGAGTTCAGGCTGGCTGCTCCTTGCTTACATTGCCACCTGCCATCCTCTGCAGGACAAGAAGCTCATCAAGGCCTTCTTTGAGGTGCTGGCCCATCCCCAGAACTACTTCAAGTACACAGAGAAACACAAGGAGATGCTGCCAAAATCCTTCATCAAGCTGCTTCGCTCCAAAGTTTCCAGCTTCCTGAGGCCCTACAAATAGTGCCCATAGTTCAAAAACCCAGGTCTTTTAGCCCCCAGACTCCTTAACCCTCAGAGCCAGCAGCCCCTACCCTCAGACAAGGAACTCTTGTCCTCTCATTTTGGAGGAAGTATCTCTATACAGACCAGGCAATCTCCCTTTCTTTCTAGATTCCTCCCCTTACCCCATCTCTCTCACTTACTACATGTTCCCTGGAAAAGCCATTGAGTGCTGGCTCTATTCCCCCGAGGGGTGAAGGGACAGTACTGCCCTCTCCCAAGCCCATTTTACCAGCTCATATCCCTGTTCAGCTTGGAAGGGTGCTAGAAGCCCACTAAGGAAGTGGGTCTACTAGAGAATGGGGAGGGGGAAGAGGGTCTTTAGCCATTATAGGGTTGTGCCTTGCTAGTCGGTCCCCTGGCTGTGCCCCCCAGGGTGACTTTTAACATCTCAGAGTCCTGCCAAAGAAGCCTTTGTCCTACCAGCTTAATGCCAGCACCAGTCTGCTGAGGCACACAGTTTGAGCCCAGGTCCACACAGCTGACTTTCTTGTCTATTCATCTCCTCTCTTTTCTTCCCCTACATGTCTGCCTGGGTTGACTCCATAAGCGTTTACAAATGGCCCACACCACTGGGCTACTGGACACCAGCTGAAGGAGAAAAGGCAGCAGGAGTTACCAAGTATGTCCTCATCGTCTTTCTCGGAAGAAAGACTATAGCTCTGCAGGACAGAAAGCAGGTTTTAAAGCATTGCCCAAAAAAAGAAAGAAAGAAAGATGGAAAAGAATCTAGATCATCTAAAGGACTAGACTACAGAACATTGGAAGCCAGCCTCAAATACTAATCCCTTTTTTTCTTGTCCGCCCTGGCCCAGCCATACCCTCACCCCACCCAAGTGCTCCCTGGGGGAGCCCTACTCCCCTTGCTAAGTGTTGCCCCGTTAAAGAAATCTAGCTGTTGACCGGAGCCAGCCTGGGCCTCGCCCCATCATTGTCTTTCCCTTGTAGCCCCAGGTGGCTTGTGGGCTCCACTAAAGAGGACCCACTCTGCAGCCAGCCCGGAGCCACCTACCTCGGGCCTCAGGCTGTGGGCAGCAAGAGGAATGTGTGTGCACTTGGCGAGCCTCCTGCCCACCCTGTCCATATCTAATAAGTGCAATCATTTTGAGTCTGTCTGTGTTGTCTAGAAGGAGGGATTTTTGTTTTCTGGTTTTGTTTTTTGTTTTTGTTTCTCTTTACTCTATTAGACAAACCCTATTTATAGCTGCCTAAGAGAGAAGAGTGTATGTTTGGAGTGGAAGAATATCAGCCCTGAATCTCATGAACCTAGAGTCCTGGAGCATCTGATCTGTCTCTGTTCTACCTGTGGCCACCCAGACCTCTAGGGCCCTTGGCTGGGCTAACCCAGGGCTGTAGTTCAGAGCATCTGATGTGTAGGACAGTAATTCTGGGGACTTGATGAAGCAGGAAGGAGAGGGACCTGCATGTTAAACCAATCCTGCTGTCCTTATACCTCTCCATGGATTCAGCACGGACCTCAGGATTGTAGAGACCGATGGAACTGGTCAGAGATTCTCTACCCCAATTAGGGGAAACTTCCAACTTTTCCCTGTCTTCATGTTTTCTCCTGGTGTGCACATGGAAGAGGACCAGGACAAGCCCTGGGGGATGGGCTGAGTAGACTCCTGAGTGACCCTGGCCACTTTCCTCATAGAGTTGACTTCAAAGCCTGTTTCAAACTACTGTTTTTCAAAAGGCTGAAGAATAAAATCCGCACCCAAGCCCAGATCCTGCACACATTCCACTCATAACCCAACCGTTGCCTATAAAAATTCTTTCCCAGTTGCTTCTTCTAGTTCCCTTGAAGCTGAAGTCCTAGTCAGTTAAAGGCTACCAATTGACTCCTCTGGTTCAGTCCTAGGTGACTGTCCAAGGTTACTGCACCCCCAGGAGATTCAACCCTAGATAAAGGAGCCTGACAGGCCCCATCAGTGGCATTTATCAGCCTTAGCAGTAGGTATCTGGTGGCACAACTAGAGGGCCACTGTGAAGATGTTAAATGGTTGCATTTACCCAGAGGAAATGGTCATTTAGTAGGAATGTCTACACTTCTCAGGAAGTGCCATGAAAACTACTTGAATCAACTGTGACCATCCTAATTCTCTACCAGAAGCTAGGATTCTTCTGATTCTTCTCTCCCTGCCATTTTGCATCTCTTAGAAAGCCATGAGAGTGCTTTCCAATTTACATCTTCAGGATCTGGCTTCTTGTTCCCTTCCTTTCCTATCACATCATACATACACATAAGTATACTTCCTCCAATCATTTATTCCATCCATTATGGGACCTGCAATTGAGTTCCACAGTATGGAAAGTGTAGACCACTAGGCTTCCTAACTGATGTCAAGATAAATCTTGGTGATCAGGTGAAGATCTGGTATTGTCCACTAAATTTAATTTAGGTCGTCCAAGTTGGAGATAAAGAATCCAGGCAAAGCTGCTGCTGAAACTATAGAAGAACTAGACCTGGACTTAATGAGGAGTCAACACTCAGGGACTCTCTAGGGCTTTATAGGTCAGAATTTAAAGAGGTTTTTATCAGTGGAGGAAAATGGGAAGACGGTGTACATAGGAATTCTTCTTGAATTGACCCAGAGCCCTCCTGGCAGGATGGGGTTTTTTGTAGGGCCACAGAACTGTGGAGCTTCATTCATCTTAGTACCAAACCTGCCCTGATCTGCATCTGGCAATGGGAAGCCACTTTGATGAGGGCTCCAAGCACCAAATGCTGTGTATCAGAAAGGCACTTAGATCCTCAGCAGCACTGCAACTCCTCTTTACTGCTCTGCCTCTGTTCTATCAGGCTAGGCCCATCATTAAATCTGAGGGAATTCTCAGAGTCAGGAGAAAATGTCACAGAGCCTGGACTTGAGCTGCCTACCCCAGGCTTACTGCTGAGCTGTGACTACTTTGATTTAGTTGTTGGTGGAGGCTCAGATTTTGTTGCTGCAAGTTTAGTAACACAGTCCTGGTCTTTGGCCCAAATGAAACTTTGTATCTAAGAAGTATTGTCCATATGCATGTTTGAAGTGACTATGGACTGGATTAGGAGGTCATAGCTCAATAAATCAAAAAACATTATAAAGCATTCAAATGTTTATGTTTGCTGCTTAACCTCAACATGACAGCCTTAAACTAGGGGAACAAAATATAACTGACCATAAGCAGAAAATGTTCACCTGCCTGGTTTCTTTCTTAAACACAGTAAGAGACAATGGAGCCAAGCAACGCCAAGGACATTTTAAAATTTGACCCATCCAAAAGGTAGCATACCCTGTCCTTGGGCTATTATTTGGACCAGAATTCTTTAAAAAACTATACGATTAGAGAAAATAAAACCCCAGTTCTGTTATCAGCTTATCTAGACAACACAGATTGTATAGTGGTTTTGGACAACTAAGAGCTTTCTTCTTCTGTGTGAGCGGAACTGAAGTTTCAAAGAATAATCATTACCATGTGGGAGGCTTTTCTTTAATGCAGAAGAAATCTCAAAATATTATATCTGCCTTCCACTGCTGCCGATAAAGCATCTCCTACACAATCAATAATAAAGAGCAAAAGATGCAGTTCATAGAGTATTTTGCACTTGGGAAAAATATGTATCTGAAGTTGTAAAATGAAATGTTTGGATTTTGTAATGTCTTTTTTTATTATTATTAAAATACTAAATGAAACTACTCAGCCTAGCATTTTTTCCTCTATCTTAATAGCTTATTCTAGAACCAGAAAAAGGCTTGAGGAGAAAAAGTTACTTCTAGAGAAGATTCACCCAAGTTTGGGGGATTCATCTTATTCCTGTTGATTTCAGAATTTAAATAGGCTTGTCTCTTTGTGTATCTTTAAAAGTAGTATTAAGAATTATCTCCCGCCAGCCAAGGTGGCCCACATCTGTAATCCCAGCATCTCAAGGGGCTGAGGCAGGAGGATTGCAAGTTTGAGGCCAGCCTGAGCACTCATTCCACAATTACTGAGCTCCTATTATATGCTAAGCAGTGTTTAGCTATCATAGCTTGATAATAACAGCCATGCTCTTGTGACTTTCTGGTAATAACTGATGTTCCCATGTAGATTTCCAAAATGGGAAAGAATCTAGTCCACTTGGTAGCTACAAGTATAAATGCGCTGGCATTCTGTTTTATAATAACTTCCTGAGTCTGACTTAGCATGACAAAGTTTTGTTTGCACTGACAAAATGGTATTTCTAGAACTGTAAAGCTGAGGACCATATCCAGGATCACTGTACTGTATTTCCTCCTTACTTCCTAGGACACTTGCACTGGTGCCCCAGAAATGTATGGCCATTGGAGTGCAGGTCTACCTATCTGATAACATTTTAAAGTGGGGTACACTGGGGCTGGAGCGGTGGCTCGGCGGTTTCACACTTGCCTGGCAAGCACGAGGACCCAGGTTCAAACCCCAGCACCACGTACACAACTAAGTGTTGGAGCAACAAAGTCCATGTGAAAAACTAAATAAAGTTGTTTCTCTCTTTCTCTGTCTCTCTCACTGTCCCTCTCTCTCTTTAACAAAAAATAAATAAATAAATAAAGTGGGTTACATTAAGACTTCCCAAGGAATTCTTTCCAAAGGCATGTGAAGACAAGTGGTACCTGGGAAAGAAATCAATCTGAGAACAGTTTTTAGGGAATAAATTTACACATCTTCACCTTCTGCATGAAATATTTCCCAAAACCAAACTGAGAGCCAGCCAGCACATTCCATTCCACCTTCCCTTTAACCAGTCCTTGTTCCATTCTACAGAAGTTCACCCCTTGCCTCCACTGAATACACGATACAGACTGTAAAAACCTGGAGAGTTGGGAGGAAGGGGCTAACTTCCCCTTCCTATCAGAATATTTCCATTATCATCAGGCCTCCTCTTATTTCAACTTATAAAATGTTTATTATATTCTATCTCCTACTAACAAAGGATGAAATTGTTTGCTACTTCTCAGTCCATTGATTCTTGGCAAATCTTTTTTTAAACATGTAAGAAAAAGTTTGATCATGAAGCATAATAAAATTATTGGAATTATTTCTGAATTTTAGACATGTTTATTTCATTATTTCCAAAAGCTGAACATCAGAGTTTGACACAAGCAGGCCCACCCATTTACCCAGGGGATAACAGGCCTCATGTCTCATTTCTCAAAACTGATGGATTTAGCTATACAGTATATGGCAATATGGCATTATTCTAAATTACATAATGGAAGAGTACTGTCCAGTTTTTACCATTTATTATGTTAATATTAGCTCTATATACTTTTTATCTTGACTAATTTGAGCAACCTATTTTACAAGTAACAGTTAATTTATTTCCCAGTGATTTTATAATATTCTTCGAAATAAACACATTTATTCAAATTGAAGAATAAAGTCAGACTTTTTCTTGCCAGACAGTAAGTCAAATTTGACTGACATGTTTGAAATGAAAACTGGCTTTGCCAATTACACAAAGGGCAGGTGTTTTTTTTTTTTTTATGGTGAATGAGCTGAAAATGCACTTCAAAAATTTTAATAGATCTTGAAAATAAATTTTACCAAAAAAAAGATGTATCGGCAAAGAAGTATGGATAACTTTAACAAGATGCCTCTGAGTTAAAAGGTTAACAGATAAAATCATTTTTAATAAGAAAACTGGGATTATAATGACTAGGTAATAAATCCTTTTGCAAGATCAGTGGTTTCCAATTCTTTGCTTTTAATAAAACTAAAGGATCTTTCTAATGATATTTGATAATGGATCACGTGATTGTTGGCATATAATTTAGAAGTTCAAAGGCTTGAGGAATATCATTGTAACAAATCTTTCTTTCCCAATTAAGTAAACAAAGTTTCATGGGGCTAGAGCCTGGCTCAGCAGTTATAATGTTTGCCTGGCATGTGTGAGGACACAGGTTTAAACCCCAGCACCACATACACAACTAAGTGTTGGAGAAACAGAGGCCAGATGAAAAACTAAATAAAAATTGATATTCTTTCTCTCTCACTTTCCCTCTCTCCCTCACTGTCCTTCTCTTTAAAAAAACAAACAAAACAAAAAAAAAAAAGGTTTCGAAAAGGTATAGAATTGATGTTGTACCTTATATCTTTCTATCATTGCATAATATTCATCCATGATACCTGGACTACTTGGGAAGAAATACCATATTTCCCACTGAGGTATTTTTTCAATAAAAATTATACATTTCAGGATTCACAATCTATAAGTATGTGTAATATATTTGTTGTTCAGCAAATTATTGCAGTTAATTATGGGAACTGAATTAGGAATTTGAGAAAGGAACCATATGAAGTTTCTGTTAGAGAAGAATTTTTTTCCCCTTTCTTTATGGTAGTAGAGATGGGACCCAGGAGCACTCTACAGATGGGTACCACCCTGCCCAACTGTTTAAATATATATATATTCATTCATTCTGAGATTCACTAGCCTCTGTATGTTGGATTATTTCTAGACAATTGCTAGAAACAATCTTCAATACCCTGCTCCAACAAATATTCCTCACCAATTCCCCTCAGGATCTGAAATTTCTTTCATTAGAATCATTCCTTCAGGCAGTGGTTTCTGGTTTCTGTTAAACATGTAATGGGAGCGGTGATCCGCCAACAGATTAGGCTCTGCAGGGGGAACTGTAACAAGGACAGGCTATTTTTAATATGGATAAAGGAGCTGGGGGACAAACTTGGACACATTCTGAGTTCTATTCCCTGATGTATTCCTATCCAACAATTCATGCTGTAAGACCAGGTACTTATCCTTCCTCTGTATCTATGAAAAATTACTTGTCAAACTTTAAAAGGAACAGAAGGAGAGCATCATACTGGCCAGGCTGTTTATTCATATACTAGGAGATCTATAAAGGACTACTTACTAACCACAGGAATGGCCCCTCAATTGGCACTCTCTACGTACAAAAACTGGTGAAAACGCCAGTTCCGCCTCTGGAAATGCTGTACTGAACAAACAAGATCGGGAAAGGGGGGAGGAGGACTTTCTGGTTAAGCTCTTCGGAGAGAGAAGGAAGTTGTGAAAAGGATCTCTGTGTCCAGCACCACCCTCTGCCCCCCCCCCCCGCCCCCGCCATTGGCATCTTTAACTGTTCGGAAGTCCCAAGCCCAGTATTTGGTAAATGTATCAAGTTTACTTACTTTAAAAATTATTTTTTACCACTCGACTATAATTTCAGCCACTTGGGAGGCTGAGGCAGGAGGATCACAAGTATGAGGCTAGCCTCAGCAATTTAACAAAACCGTGTCTCAGAAACAAAAAAGGGGCTGGAGCGTTGGCTCAGCAGTTACAGCAGTGCCCAACATGTGCGAGTAGTTAGTTCAAACTCCAGCACCACGTACACAACAGAGTGTGGGGGCAAAGAAAGCCGCATGAAAAACAACAACAACAACAAGGGCGGCTGAGGACGTAGGTTAATGGTAGAGCGTCTCTGGATTCAATCCCCACTACTGGATTTAAAAATGTATTTTCAAATATATAGGTATATTGATTTGGGGAGTATGGAAAACAAAAGAAACGAGCCAAAGACTGAAGACAGGACAAAGTTTCTCAGCTAATTCCGCCAGGCTCCCAGTTACTCTTGGAAAGGGCAATCTGCCAGTTCTTTAACTCCGTGTTCCTTCTTTGGTAGTGGGGTGCTACACCACTGAACATCCCTGAGTCCTTTCCATTTTGAGACAGGTAAACTGCTGAGCCTGGCCTCGATCGTGCAATCCTCCTGTCTCAGCCTCCTGCGTAGCTGGGATCACAGGCGTGCGCCACCGCACCCGGCTCTATCTACCTATCTCCTTTTTCATTTCCCCTCAGGTTTCTGAAAATGCCCCCGCTCGCAGACCCTCCTTGCTAGGAGGGCAAAAGAGTAAAAAAGGGCCCGGGTTTGCTTGCCGCGCTGCAAGCCTACCAGGGGTGCAGCTAGCTCCGAGGAACGAGCCCATCCGGGCGCGGTCACTAGCGAAAGTCCCTCGCCACTCCGCGACCTGTCGATACCTACGGTCGTTTCCTTCAGCGGTGGGCTCCGAGGTCGGTACGCGGCGCCTCCGGGGCGCACGGCGCGGTTCCTGCCCAGGGCGCGCGGCGGCCGGCCAGCAGGAAGACCCCGTGCGGGCCGAGGACCAGCGGGCACTTCCCTTCCAACCGGCCCGCCGCCAGCCACCACCGAGTCGGGACGCGCACCTTCCCGCCCGCACCCGCAGGAGACGCGAGGGCAGGGAGCGCTCCCGGCACCCGCCTCAGGCCTCGGGTAGACCAAGCCCCGGGGCGGGCCAGGTAGCGGTCCCGATTGCTATAGCGACCGCGGGCTCGGAGCGGCGCCCAGCGCTGACCCGGCGTCGTGACGTCATCACGCCCTCCCCGGGCGCTCGGCCTCGCGGGCCTGCGTCACCCCGGCCGGGGGGGCGGGGCTCCGAGGGGCTCGGTTGGGAGCCGGGTTGCCCGGGCTCCTGGGGCCCCGGAACCGGGATAAGTAGCCGGCTACCGCGGCGGAGCGGGGTGGCGGGGTGGAGCGTGCCCTGTATTTTCCATACGGGTTCCGGGGCCCGGTACTGGCGCGCCGAGAGCGGAGGAGAGTGCGGCGGCCCTGGAACCTGGATATCGCGCGAGGCAAGCCGCGCGCGGGCGGGCGGGCTATGGCGCAGGCGGGTTGCGGGGCCGGCGCTGGTGGCGGGGCCCGGTGCATGGCGGTCTGTCGGCGGAGTCGCCCTCGGGGGCTGTCAGGTTGGTGGCTGTGGGGAGAGTGGGTCCACCATGCCCAAGGCGGGAGGCTGGGCGGGCGCAGGGCCCTGGGAAGATCCCGAGCCCGTCGTGCCCACCCTCCTCCGGCCCTAACCCGGCGGCTGGGCCGCTGGACGGCGGCCTGGCCCCTCCCGCACTTGGGGGTCCCAGCCCCTCCTTTCCGTCCTGCGACTCCTCCCCCATGACCCCCAAACCCCACCCCGTGACTGTGCCCGCCTCCATCTGTGTGAACCCCACACCCCACCCACTGACCCCAAACCTGGCCAGGTGACCCTTAATTCTTATCCATTGGCTGCTCACCTCAGTACTGCGCAGGGACCCACCAACCCTGTGACTCCCACGACCCCAAGATCTCCACATCCCTCTTTGATGACCCCCAAGCCTTCTCCGAAGCCCCCGTGTTCCCCCACAAACTTAGTGACTCCCCTCAAACCACTCGTAAAACCATACACCAGTAGTTTCCCACCCACTCATCTATGTAACCCTCAGTGTCTTTGCCCTGTAACCCAGCGATGCTCAATTCCATGATCTCCCTTCATCCTAAAATGACCCTGCTGGCATCCCTCTCTGCATCCTCAGCCCTCCAGCGTCAATCAGCACATGACCTACAAGTGCCCCAACACTGTTGTGGTGCTGAGGAAGGATGACTATGAAGTAGCAATAACTGGAGGCATCGAGAATTCTGGATTGAGTATGTGATCCCAGGTTCAGGTCCCCACTCTGCCGCTGCTGTGCTTTGGGAACCTGGGAGAATTCCCTTCCTCACTCTGGGCCTCAGTATTGTGATGAGATTGGGCTAGATAATCTCAGAGTTTCCTTCCAACTGTGTACTGCTGCAATTCTCAGTCAAGATAATTGTTTGCAATCATTTCTCTACCCTGACCCTAGAAGCTTAGTCTTATAAGCTCACTCCATGGTTCACTTTATGAATCTTTTCCCCTTGTTCCCAAGACCCTCTACACTCTTGTTCACATTTGTCAGTTAACATGCTTGCAAAGCAGTATAGCAGAGGGCTTCAATTTGGAGCATTGATGTCATAAACCTAAGTTCCAGTCTAACTCTGGCCCTTCAGCCGTGGGATTTTTGGCATACCACTTAGCCAGTCTGAACCCTTAGTCTCCACTTCTACTAAAAGAAGATGATAGTAGTGCGTCAGGTAACACATGCACTCGCACACAGGAAACCTTTCTGTATGAGTTTTTATTTTTACTGAGGAGCACCTACGGGTCTTACTCCATTCCAGGTACTAGGGGTTCAACAGTCAATGAACAAGTGATCCAAACCTTGCAGTACTCCTGACATCTTGGATTCTCACCTCTGCTAAGGCCCTCTGCTGTTTGGTGGGGTTTTTTTGTTTTTTTTTTTACCCTTACACTGCCTTAATAGCAGTTGGCTTATTAAGCACCTACTGCATGCCAAAGTTTGTATATATAAAAGTTAAATTTTACCTTTCAATAAGCCCAAGGGGTAATTATTATTATATTCACCATTTCCTCTCCATCCCCCTTTTTTGAGGGGGTTTGGTTTAAAAAAAATACATTTGGAATTCATACCACTAATAGAAGAACTGGGATTTAAACCCATAGTATTCAAAGAACCCACTTACACCATTATCGAACTCTCTTATCTTGTAGTTCTTCAACTCAACATCGACTGATTCCATGTCCCCCAAGGGTTCTGTATCCTTTGCTCCATGGTTTGGTGACTTCTTCCTATTGACCCTTATACGATGAAACCTCTGCACCTTATGTGGAAGGGGGAGAGTGCTTTTTTAAGTTCATAACTGAGGCCCCAATACTATAACAAAAGATTGACAAGAGAAAAACATACAAGTTTATTTAAAATAACTTTTTTACATGACACAGGAGCCTTCAAGAAGAAAAGACTAAAAGAAAAAGTTGAACCTGTGTAATTTGAGCTAGGTTTGGTGAAGAGTGTATAGTTGTGGAGAAATACAGTAGGGCAGGGAAACAGCAAGCCCTGTTTGTTCAGGTTCTTCTCTGTGACCCTGTGTTTAAAAAAATAGGACAGTCTTTTGGGTATAAGGAAAGCACCTATTGCACAAGAATCTTATGACTTGCTTCAGGGGAAAAAGCAGGGAAAAGGTGAGAGTAACCTTCCTACAGTCTTTTTTTCTCAAGATTGACCTATTTTGGGTAGCATATGCGGAACCTAATTATAACCTCTGTACGTCCATTGCCCAGCTATAGGTCCTTGGAGCTCCCATTCCTCACCCCATGATTGCTAAAGTGTCTCCCAGCTTTACCCCCATCCTCATCCTGTGAGGTCCCTCACCCCCAGGAATCCAAGTCTTTCTTCCGATGGTTCCTTCCTGTTTTTCAGTCTCAATATTCTCCTCTTCGTACTTCTGCCATTCTCAGCCACATCCCATTCCCTGAAACTGTTGTCTAGTGACTTTCTGATGTGCCCAGCTTCAGTGAAATGAGCCCCTTCCATCCCAACATTAACCCATCCTTCATACTGTATATAGTCTCCCAACCTAAAATCCTTCCTCTTCACACCCCAATCTCATAGTGTCTCTCCTCATTTTCATCAGTGATCCCCTTCCCTCTCCTTCCTTGTCTTTCTCACAGTGCCTCCCTTCCTCTTCTCCTCTTTGTTGTCTAACAGTTCGCCTCACTAATCTTGATAACATTTATTGCAGTGTAAATCCCCATCCCACCCCAACTCTGCCCCTTTCACTGTCTTGTGCGTCTAACTTCAGGGCCATGTGAAACCCTGCTGCTTTCAGCACTTTTTTTCTTCACACAAAATTCATCAGCTTTTTTGGTTTGCCTGAAGAACTATGCTTTTCTCTGGCAACATTGGATGGCTTCTGATAGTAGATCACCAAGAGCTTGGTCTTTTAGGTAGCAAGGAGAAAACCATTGGAAACGCTGCAGAATATTGTGTCTCCTGGACACACTTCTGCTATCCTGTTTATGGAAATGCTTGCTGTTTATGCCCTCAGGGTAGAATGCTTTGAGTGTCACCCTCCCCTAGTATTGAATTAGCCCCATTGTTTTCCAGTCCCTTGGCAGGACTTTCCACTCCCCTCCCACTGGAAGCTGGATGGTGAGTAGTGACTGTGACATTAAAGAGTCACGTCCTAAAGTCTATTCTGTATTGGTCGCTAAGTCCCCAGTTCTCCTATACCGTACTTTATGGCCGTACAGCAATAAATACAGCAGAAAACAAAACTACAGGGATGCATCCTGAGGTCTACAGATTCTGTGAGCGGATTAAAAAGAGGAATTTTTGCCCTAGGTTTGTTTCATCTTTCTTAGGGAACAGAACATATTCTGCCTTATATTTTAGATATTTGTGGACTTTTCTTTCTTGCCACCCTGTGATTTCCTTGAGAACAGAATATAAGGGTTTTCCTTATATTCTGTCATCTTAATAGTGCCTCTCATACTTACAAGGTAGTCAGTAAATACTTACTGGATTAAATTAACTCAGAAGTTCAAACTCGTGCAAACAAGTAAAAACAGATTGTGCATATGTTTTGTGGCCATGATCCCCTTCTCCAAAGTCTTCCAAGCATGATAATGGGCAGGTCCTTTGATTTAGACAGCCTGGAATTTAGCCATTTCCTTTTTTAGTCTTTGTTCTGCTGGGGGAATAGATATAAGTGTTTTGCTTTTTATTTTATTTATTTATTTTTACTGTATTTCTGGCAAGACTAGGAGGGTTGTTAGAATACAGTGGTAACAAGGTCAGAGTACTTCTTATGTTGATTTGTTCTCAACAAAGCAGCTGGGTGAAATATTTAGTGGGACACAGAAGATAATAGAGGAAATCAAGCCAGCAAAACGTTGGAAACTGTTGAGGTTGAGTAATGGGCTTATGAAGTTCATTGTACTGTTTTTTCTGCTTTTGTGTATGTTAGAAATAATAGACAAGTTTTGGGGGGCAGCTAGATGAACAAGTGCAAATTTAACATGGTTCCACGGAAAATACCTCGAAACAAATGAGCTGCTATTACACTTACCAGTAGATAGAACTATTATTATTTAGGTTAAATAGTATATTTAGTTCTGACGTCTTCTGTTTGTGAGATATCAGGAGGCTAAATATAAAAATTAGCACTCTTGCTGGACA
Organism: Aplodontia rufa; assembly: GCA_004027875.1. Lineage (NCBI taxonomy): Eukaryota > Metazoa > Chordata > Mammalia > Rodentia > Aplodontiidae > Aplodontia > Aplodontia rufa. The sequence continues at coordinate 63,468 of PVKS010002901.1, read as the reverse complement.
TGATGGCACATGCCTGTAATCCCAGCTACTCAGGAGGCTGAAGAAGAAGGATGACAAATTCAAGGCCAGCCTGGGCAACTTAGCAAGCCCTTGTCTCAAAATAAAAAGGGCTGGGAATGTGTCACAGTGATAAAGCACCCCTGGGCTCAATCCCCAGTACCGCAAAAATAAATAAACAAGTTCAATATACATTTAGAAAACTAAGCAGAAAAGAGAGAGTGTGTCAAGAGTCTGGGTATTATAAATTTGGGGGGGTTATAATGTTAAATAGAATGGCTGTGGAACATCTTGCTAAAAAGTAACATTTGAGCAAAGTCGTGAAAGAAGTTAGGTAGTGAGCTAAGTGTATGCTGGGGGAAAGTTTATTCCAGTTAAGGTAGACAGCAAGTGCAAAGGCCCTGAGCAGGAGTGTACCTGGTGCATTTGAAGAACAGGAAGAAGCCCTCCAGTATGGCTGCAGTAGGATAAGAGAGGGGAAGAACCAGGAGATGTTAGGGAGAGAGTAGATGGGGGTCCTGGGCCTTATAGGCCACTGGCTGTTACTGTGAATTATAAATGAAAAGTGAGCCATTAGAGGATTCTAGGTAGCTAAATGACATCTGACTTTCTTTTTGAAAATTTCATCTGGCTTTTGTGTAATGGGGCGTATGAGGGAAAGCGTTTAAAAGTCTACTGTAGTGGTCCAAACAAGAAAAGTTCGTGGCTCACATCCAAAGTTAAGCAGTGGAAGAGTGAAAAGTAGCTAAATTCTGCACTCACTTTGCAAGAGCAGCCAATGGAATTTGCTGATGGATTGGATACAGCAAGTGAAGGAGGTGTTGAGGATGACGCACATATTTTTGGCCTGAGCAACTAAAAAGTAGGATTCCCATTTACTGAAATGGGGGAGCTTGGAAGAAAGTGGATTGTGAGAAGAGGGAGATAAGAAATTCCTTGTTGATTAAGTCACATGTGAGATGCTTTTTGGACATCAAAGAGTTGTTGATAAGTAATTCGATATACAAGTCCATCAGGCCCTAGTAAATAATTTGTTTTTATTACTGAGCAACAGACAGGAGTATGGTAGGAAGGACACTGGAAGTTTAGGTGTCAGACTGTTCTGCTTCCAGATAGCTGTGTGATCATTTGGAACTCCAGTGCTGGCCTCATTTGCCAGATGACAGCTTTAGACTGGAAATGATCAGCCTTCTAAGCCAATCCTATTGTGAGAGTTGAAAATTTTTAAGTGTTTAGAGTAAATAAGATGTTGTATCTGTGTATTGAGAGTATTTGGGAAACTGCTGAGCAACACATGGAATAGTGGTATTCATAGTAAGATTCCTTTCGTTATTCGATAAAGTAGTCATTTGCTGGGTGCAGGGCTGCACAAGGATTTGATGGTGGAGATGAATCTGTGCCCCCAAGGAGCGCTGCAGACAATCCCTCTGGTGTAGCTTCACTGCTAAATGCAGAGGCAACGCAGGGCTGGAGTCTGGCGGTCTGCTGTGATGGTAGACTGGGAAAGCCTGTTTTTGAACTGGGTCTGGGAGGAAATGGGAGACGGCCAGTGACAAGGCAGTGATGGTATTCCAGGTGAGCAAAAGGGATCAGGGATAAACTCAGTGTAGAGTACCTCCTATTGCATGCAAGGTCCTGGGTTCAATCCCCAGCATCCCCCTCAAAAAAATGGTGAGGGGCAGTCAGTCTAGTCAGGGCTGGGAAATATTGGGAATGGGTAATGTGTTTGGGAAGGGATAGGCTGCTGGGCCTCAATTCCTTACTCCCTTTTATCCCCTGCATTCTGTCATTCAACATCTGGTCCTTTCCTAAGAGTTTCTCTATCTTCATAATTTTATCATAGATAAAATCTGGTCTTGGAAGTTTTGTTTAGATCTCATTCACAATAAGTGAAATTGAATCAGGATTCAAATTTGAGCTAAAAAAAAAAAAAAACCTCAGCTGTGTGACCAAATGGTATTATTATTCATTCGGTATCTGTGGGTATATTCTTTATTAGGTGCTAATTAATCCAAAAGGAATATCTCTAGGAACTTAAATTATAATCAGCATGGCAAAACGTAAGAATGTATTATTTTCCCCTAAGAATCATCAAATGTTATGGAAAACACAGGCTGTGGCAGCATAATCCTTTACGCTCTGGACACTGTCCCTTGGTCACGTATATGACTATACAGTAGCGTACCCCCTTATCCACAGGGATCAGTTCTAAAACCCCGAGTGAATACACTGTTTTCCTATACATACACAATTTGAATGCCTTATCCCTTTTTTTATTTTTTGTTTTTAAGAGAAGACCGAGAGAGAAACGGAGAATCCGTTTTCATTGAGTTTTTCACATGGCTTTTGTTGTTCCGACACTTAGTTGTGTACGTGGGTGCTGGGGTTTGTTGTGCATGCTGGGCAAGTGCTGTCACAACAGAGCCACCGCTCCAGCCCCTGCCTTATCGTTCTTAACTAAGTATTATCACACACAGTTTGAGGTCCAACAGCAAAACTATCAAGAATTTCTTTTTCCTTTGTAGTTTCAGGGGTGGAAAATTTATTTTTTACCGTAGATCTTAGCAACCTTATATAATTTTTTTTCTGGCACTGGAGATAATGTAGCTCAGTGGTGGAACACTTACTTAGCATGCTCTAGGCCCTGGGTTCAATCCCCAGCACTGGCAAAAAAAATTATTTTTCTTATTAAGAACTTTTGCCTTCTCATTTAAGGGAACCGCTTTATGGCTTCTCTTTGTGTATTTGAATTGATAGCATCACTACTCTTGCACTTTGGGGCTACTATTCAGTAAAGTAAGGGTTCCTTCAGCACAAGCATTGCAGTGTCAAGGCAGTGGATCTGATAACTGACATGGCTGCCATATGACTAATGGGAAGGTAGCATTTACATACACGTGTGGATACTCTGGACAAAAGGATAATCCAGGTGGAATCGAGCAGGATGGCACAGATTTCTTACACAGCGTGCCAATTAAAACATAAATTGTTTGTTTCTGAAATTTTCCATTTAATATTTTCAGACCACTGGGTAACTGAAGCCTCAGAAAGCAAAACCTAGGATAAGGGGGGCTCTATTGTACTGTGAATCAAGTCTCTTTGGGTACAAGAATACAAGATATAACTCATCCTAATTGATAGCTCACACACAAAATTAGTTTAGAGTAGACATATAATCAACATCTACCACTTAATGAAATGGGGAAATTTTGTCCTGGTGAGTAGGGGGGAAAATCAAATACAGACACAAATGGAAGTTCAGCTAATCATCATCTTTTTTTAAAAGCAAAAAAAGAATCAGTTTTATTTAGTTTTTCATCTGGCTTTCATTGCTCTGACTTCGTTGCACATGTGGTGCTGGGGTTTGAATCCGGGTCCTCACACATGCCAAGCAAGCACTTGAAACACTGAGCCACCACTCCAGCCCTGAAGTCATCATCTTTAACTGATGGCCTGAACCTGCTTCAGGTGCTGCTTCCTAAAACTACAGTCAAACCTCAAATGCCTCTGGCCCTGGAAGCTATCAGTCAAGGTATAGATATTTGAGGGTCTCATAAATCCTATGCCAGTGTTTGTTCTGCTGGCAGAAGCACAGAGCCTACCCAGGCTCTGGCTCTTCAGAGGGCAGAATCAAATCTGTGATGTTGGGTGGGTTTTTCAAAGTTTCTTAGCCTGTGAGATGGTTACCAACTATGAGAGTGCCTCCTCTAGTGCCTCTGGTTTAATACTCCCTCTAGAACTTACCCTACAGTGAATTGTTCATCTCTCATCTCACTGCGTAATTGTTCATTTGTAGGAATTCTCTGCTTTAGGATGGATGATAAGGAATGAGATCCAAATAATTAAGATAAGAGCAAAGTAAGTGGAGGCTTCTTGAGATTGTAGAGCACACCTGAAGCTTGGATGCAGGAGATATTTTGAGACCAGTTCTTTTCTCTAGTTGGGACCATCCTCTCAACCTAGGAAGTAGTATCCTGGGGCTACGTGTAACATTGAGGAAGACAGGTAGTCCTTGCTTAGACCACTACTTCAGCAAACCAACCCTCATGACCAAGCAGAGAACACATCTGATGGAGCCAACCTGTATAGACTCACAGTTGCTTTTTCATCAATTTGACCAGCTCTCGTGTAGTATTTGTTCCATAGTGGCGTCCATGAGTTGTAAAGCTAAGTTGTAGATGTGATTTTACTACAAACCTGTACATAGAGTTCATCATGTTGTTACTGGACGGTCTATACCTCATGATTAGAGAATATAGATATTCCTGTACCCAGCACAGATTTTTTTTTTGTGGGGCTGGGGTGGGGCATACCATGGATTGAATCCACTGAACCACATCCACAGCAGTTTTTTTTTGTTTTGAGACAGGGACTCACTAAGTTGTTTAGGGCTTTGCTAAATTGCTGAGGCTGATTTAACTTGAGATCCTGCTGCCAAAGCCTCCCAAGCTGCTGAGATTACAGGTGTACATCACTGCACCCAGCTAGACTTACTTTTTAATATGTTTATTTGTTGTATTTGTATAAGTATTACATTCTTAAGGCTTTTGTTTGTTTTTGTGGTGCTGGGGTTTGAACTTGGAGCCTGTGCATACTAGGCAAGTGCTCTACTACTGAGCCATATCCCCAGCCCAGGCTTAATTTTTTAATATAAAAGATGACATTATCATGTCCCAGGCACTCACTTGTCCTTTCACAGGTTTTTTTTTTCTTCTTGATTTTTTTTTTTAAAGAGAGAGGGACAGTGAGAGAGACAGAGAAAGAGAGAAACAACTTTATTTAGTTTTCACATGGCCTTCGTTGCTCCAACACTTAGTTGTGTACGTGGTGCTGGGGTTTGAACCCGGGTCCTCATGCTTGCCAGGCAAGCGCCGAAACCATTGAGCCACTGCTCCAGCCCCCTTTCACAGGTTTTTAATACTACTGATGACACACAAAAGGCACTATTTTATATCTTGCCATTTTTATTTCCTGTATTTTGGAGATAATTCCATGTCAGTATGTAAGGAACTTCCTCATTTATGTGTGTCTGCATAGTGTGAAATTTCCATATTGATAGGTATTTATGCAGTTTCCAATTTTTTTGGTATTATTACATGCAGGGATGCTATGAATAATCTTGAACATGTACCATTTTTTGCACATGCAGACTAAATGTGAAATTGCTGGTTCAGACAAAATTACAGTTGTAATGTAAAAAAAAGAGAGAGGGACAGTGAGAGAGAGAAAGAAAGAGAATCAATTTTACTTAGTTTTTCATTTGGCTTTCATTTTTCTGACACTTTTGTGTACGTGGTGCTGGGGTACAAGTCTGTCCTTGCACATGCGAGGCATCTGCCATAACCGTGGAGCCAGTGCTCCAGCCCTACAGTTGTAATTTTGATTGATATTGCCTAACTACTTTCTATAGAGATTATACCAATGTAATCTCCCATTGAAATTCTAAGACTGCCCGTTTCCCCACAGCCTTGTAGACATTGCTTTGAGTTCAGAATATAACCGCTACCCTGAAGATTGGGGAAAGATACTAAATCACATGGTCCCAACATGACACTCTTCTATAATGCCAAAAAAATTTTTTTGAAGAACATTGTCGAAGAATACCTGTACTTCTGGTGGTTATATGGGAAGAAAAGAAGAAAATTCCTAGAGGGAGAAGTTACCACCTTAGCATTTATCTGGCACAAATTAGAAGAGGAATAGAAGTTTTCCTTTGCAGGACCTAGGAGAGATAGGTATAGGAATTAACAGGAAGGTTCTGAGGAGAATTAAGGATATTCCCAAGAAGATGGGCATTGGCAACCAAGCAAGCAGGTTTAGTGTAGAACTGCCTCCTCTCTCAATGATGGTGTCTTTTACTTCTTGCTTCTTCTGATTATACTGAGGGCCTCTTCTGCTAGGCAGGTACTCTACCACTGAGCTATATCCCCAGGCCCTCCACCATTTTATTTTTTAAAAATCACATCCTTTTTACCACAACTGTTCATTTCTTTTTGGTCTCTTCTGGCCTTCTCTGACTTGGAGTTGAGATTTATGCAAGTTGAAACTAGATTGGTGTTCAAGCTTGTCTTTTTTCATTTACTGTTAATTCATTAAACCTTCCTCCATCAGTCCAGAAGGGCTTCATGGTTCTTGTTTAAAATATTTCAACAAGAATCATTATGCAAGTAGCCTTTGTCTTTTGTACATTCTTTTTGCAGGATGAATTATGAAGTCAGGGCCATTCAATCTTGAATCGTGAATCTTTCCCAGCAGGGCTAAGCATTAACAGATCATTCTCTTGAGAGTCTGAAGCAACCACCAGTGGTGTCAGCAAGGAACACTTGTGCCTGTCTCTCTGCCTTGCCAGTTTTGATTGTTGGATTTGGATTTATTTTTAATTAATAAACTATTTCTTAAATAGTTTAAGTTTACAGGAAAAATGAGAAGAAAGTTGCCATATACTCCACTGTTTTATTTTTTAAAATATGTTGGGTTAGGGCTGGAGCGATGGCTCAGTGGTTATGGCACTTGCCTGGCAAGCACGAGTACATGGGTTCAAACCCCAGCACCTACGTACACAACTAAGTGTCAAAGCAATGAAAGCCATGTGAAAAACTCAATAAAAATTGATTCTCTCTGTCTCTCTCTCACTGTCCTTCTCTCTTCTTTTTTTAAAAAACAAAAACAAAAACATGTTGGGTTGGATCAGTGGCTCAGCGGTTGGAGCACTTGCCTGGCATGCACGAGGACCCAGGTTCAAACCCCAGCACCACATACACAATTGAGTGTTGGAGAAACAAAGGCCAGATAAAAAACTAAATAAATTTGATTCTCTCTTTAAAAAATGTTGCATTATCATGGTATCATTTGTTACAATTGGTGACCAATATTGATAATTATTGATAACTGAAATCCATAGTTTACATTAGGGCCTACTTTGTATTTTGCATTCTTTGGTTTTTGCCCAACGCGTGATGTCATGTATGTACCCTCAAAGTATCATACAGAAGAATTTTACTGCCCTAAAAATCCCCTGTGCTCCACCTATTTGTCCTTTCCTCCCTTACTCTAAACTTCTGGCAACCTCTGATCTTTATGTTGTCTCTACAGTTTTGCCTTTTCCAGAATGTCATAGTTAGAATCATATTGTATACAGCCTTTTCAGATTGTTTTCTTTTACTTGGCAAACATGACTTGATAGCTTTTCTGCTCCCGCCCCCCCTTTTCATGCTGGGAATTGAACCTACAGACACTTTACCACTGAGCTACATCTCCAGCCCTTTTTAAAATTTTATTTATTGATTGAAATATGCTCTTGCTAAGTAGCTGAGGCTGGCCTCAAATTTGTGTTCCTCTCATCTCTGCGATTACAAGTGTACACCACCACGCCTGGCGTATAACTCCTTTATTCATATTGCTGAATAATATTCCATTATAAGGAAGTACCTTAGTTTATCAAAGAACATCGTGGTTGCTACCAGTTTTTTGGCAGCTATGATTACAGCTTCTGTAAACGTTTATGTGCAGGTTTTTTCTGCAGACGTGTTTTCTGCTAAGTTGGATAAATACCCCAGAAGCATGATTGCTGGATCATATGGTAAGAGTATTTTTAGATTTGTAGGAAACTGCCAAAGTATTTTCCAAAGTGCACGTTCCCTTTTGCATTTCTACCAGCAGTGAATGAGAATTCCTGTCACTCCACATCCTTGCCAGCTTTTGATGATGTCAGCGTTCTGGATTTTCACCATTCTCATAGTCGTAACGGTGGTATCTTGTTTTAATTTGCAGCTTTCTAATGGCATGATGTCGAGCGTCTTTTCATATGCTTAATTGCCATCCATACATCTTCTTTGGTGAGACGTCTGTTCAAATCTTTTGCCCGTTTTTTAAATTGAGTTTAGGTACAGCCCGTGCCTATTTGCCAGACTTGATTGTTGAATTTTATACTTTTACTACGATTTTTGGCAATTACATTGTCGTGATTATTCTTTCTTTCTTTTTATTAGAGAGCGAGCGAGCGAGAATCAATTTTATTAGTTTTTCAGATGGCTATCGTTGCTCCAACACTTAGCTGTGTATGTGGTGCTGGGCTTCTAACACGGGTCCTCACGCATAGCAGGCAGGCCGACGCCATAACCACGGAGCCACCGCTCCAGCCCTGTGAATATTCTTTCTTATTCTTTAATTACTGAGAGTGAATCTTTAAAAAAAATATTTGTTGACTGTGTTTTTAGCTTGCGTAAATTCATATTGTAGCCTTATTAATTCAGTGGGAATTTTATATGTTGTTTTTGGAGATTCATATATATTTGTTTTTAAGTGTTTTATGATTTTTTCCTTAATATTTTTTCTTCTTATTGATTTTCTTTTAACCAACTCTTCTTTTCACTTGATTTTCTTTTGCTTCAAAAGTTCAAAACTACTTTCTCTTCCTAATTAGGATCTGGATATTTTTCCATTTTGATGAAATAAAATCTTGACCAATTTGTCCCAGGAGGAGTTTTCAAAATAAGGTGTAACTATGGTGACCCCCATCCCTCATGATGCTGATGGGATGTTTCATTTTCTCAAATAGCCCTTCTCAAGCCAGTAGTAACCCTCAAAATGAATTCCAGAAATGGTTCCAATACTTTTATCATATCCGTGCTAATTTGCATGTTGGTATAAAATTTATCCTTAGGATAATCCTTCCAAAATGCCTTGATTCTGGACGTTTTTCATTAACTAAAGGTGGCTTTTAAACCCAGCCATGATTGCTATGTTGGGTATTTATAAAATGAGGTGTTAAAATTCACTTGACTGTATGGCTAAAAATTAGATTTATGTTGTTTCGTTTAAGTGAATTCTGTTCTGTAATAACGGAGGTCTGTTTTTTCATTACCCTTTTGGAATTGGAAATAATCCACTTTGCCTAATTTCTCCCGTTTGTGTGACTAATTCACATCTATAAAGTTGTAGTAGCCAAATAGGAACTGTACTAAAAGTGGTTTAGGTTTTTAAAATCAATGTGCCTTTTGCAAAGAGATGTTAAGCTTATGTTTTAAGTTTGTGTTATGTTAATGCAAACTTCTGTTATTAATTTCCTGTTTTCTCTTCAGTGTTTAAAAACCCTCAGAACTCAGCTCATTTTACTAGGGGTGTTTTTTGTTTTTGTTTTTCTTGGTGCCTTAAAGTCTTTTTCTATAATAACAAATACTGAATCATTTTATTGCAGCTCTCCCAAATCTGGTTCTAATTTGCTTACCGCTTGTCTCCATCAGCCATCATCCCTCCCAGCCTATGTCTAATTGTCATCTGTGAAAAATTTTTTATGTTTGCAAATAAGGAATTTTGAGTGAAAATTGTCACAATTTTTTTTCTAGTCTGAGTTGAGCATTCTTCTCTTTCCAAGCAAATGTTTCATTTTTTTCTTTTTTCGGCTTCTAAACACAGTTGCCCTCTGGCTGGCTAAGGCAGAGCACAGTAAGCCTTGTTCCAGTGTCCAGGGAGTTCTGCTTGGAAGAGGGCGAGGGAATAGTAAACAGGTGCCTGTAGTCAGCACAGCCCAGCCTGGGTGTGGATCAGATCACATCTCAACCGTGACAAAATGGAGAAACACAAATACCACAGCTGCTCTTCAGTTTCCTGTCTTTCACATCTCTTATCTGCTTTGAGGTGGTAATTTAAACACATCTTGTTTCAGGGGGGTGACATAAAAATCTGAAGCATCTAAATGGTTTTTCTAAATGTTACCTTCCAATGAGTATAATTTATGTTCTTACCATAGAAAACTCATTGATACATTATGGAGCCACGGGGTTATTTCCTGCATTAGTGCTCACAGCGTATTAAGTACATTTTAAAAAGCATGACACAGAACTGGACTTGTTTGATCTGGGAAAAGTCAAGAGTACTCCTTATCATTGCTGACCTTTTGTCGTCACTCTTACTCTGCTTTTCCCTCTCCCCTTGGTCTATCTCCCCTATACCCAGCTTAGGTCATTGCACAGCTGGTAATCCTTATGCCCTCCAAGGAGAAAAAAGAGCAGCTGCCTCTACTCCCTGTCCACCCTTCTCAGAGCACCATGAGAGTTATAAAACTGGAATGTCCAGTGCAGGCAGGAAATGCTCAGATAACCATCCTTGGGCAACGATAAGCCTCTCTGGCACTGCCTCTGTCACTGTTGTTCATTTGGGGCCAGCACAGGAGAATTTAGAGTAAACCATCAATTACAGAAGGGAAAAGGAGACACTGGTACATGCCTGGCAGCCATGAATCATCCTCACCCCTATAGTCAGCAATGTTGGATGCAGCCTCCGGATCAGGGAAATCTAGAAGGTAATGTGGCTGTTTTAAAGGTTTGTATTATGAGACTTAAGAAAAGTGAATGAGTTGGAGCCAGATGCAAGATCACGCAATGGACTTTATATTGTTTACTTTGAACTTATTCCCTTTTTCCATTGTGGGCAAACCAAGAAGGACTGGATTTAAATTATGGTGGATGGGATGGAAGTTAAACAACCTGTACAAGTGTTTTGAGTGCTGACAGTTTGTTGTCACAGTGGATTAGCAGGAAGAAGTGTGCCAGATATTGAGAGGTCCAGACCCTGGGAGACCAGACTAGCCTGACTGTGAATCCTGGCTTCAGCTCTTGATAGCTTTAGAAACCTTAGGTAAATGAATATACCTTTAAGGCTCAGTAACCTCATCTGTAAAAGGGAGATAAAGTACCTACCTCCTCTTGTGGTTATCTTTAAGATTAAAAATTAATGCAGGCAGAGTGGCTTGAACAGTGGCTGAATATGTGGTATATACTGGATAAGTATTAGCATAAGCAGTGGAAATAATCAGGATCAACTGTTTTTAGACCTGGATCTCTCCTTGCACGTCCTTTTTTCCGACACAATGTGGTTACACTGAAACAGGTCACAAAAGAATCTCTGTACCTAATTAAGAGAATGAAAGTTGAAGGTCATGGAGCAGACCAAGAGAAGTCAGAACCAGAGAAGTCGGGCCAGGTGTGAGAATTCCTGCCTTGACCTCTATGGCAGGAATTCTCACACCTGGCCCGACTTCTCTAGTCTGTCAGGATCCTAGAAGTGACCTCAACTTTTCTCAGGCCCCTGATAATCCCCAACAGTCCCTATTTCACAAAAGCTCTGGTTCTAACTTGAATCCCCTTAAGACTGATGACAGCTTTGGAAACCCTTCTCTTCAGAAAAATAGGTTGTCTCACACACCAAAAAGGTATTTTGGATTAAAGGCTCTTAAGCCCTCAACTTTAAGAACTTCTGAACTTGGCAAGTAGTGCAGAACTTTAAAGCACTCTCTGGGTCAGATCCTCCTCTCACACTAGGTGTATAAACTTGAGTAAGTTACTTGATGTCTTTTTTTTCTTTTTTTTTTTTCAGGGCTGAGGATCAAACTCGGAACCTTGTGCATGCTAGGCAAGCACTCTGCCACTGAGCTAAATCCCCAACCCCTTACTTGATGTCTTGAGCTTAACTGTAAAATAGGGAAACAATGGTGTTGAAGTACAGGTTTTCAGTATGTGTAATATGCCTCACATGTGATTAGCGCTTAAGTAGTGTTCACTCTTAGTGGTAATATTGTTCCTTTGAGCATAGTTCATTCAGTAAATATTTATGGACAGAATGAATAATTCCAGTTGAGATGCCAAGCCTGGGGTAGAACATCCCAACCACAGTGTCACAGATGGGCTATAGTTATGTGAAGATAATGATCTTCTCAATCCTGAGGCTGCCAAAGCCCCAGCTGGTTGCTTCTAGCATCAAGCAGTAGCATCTGCCATGTGACATACAAATACCCTCTTCTCTTGGTGCCCTGATGTGGAGACAGAATATAGCTGATAGGTCATGAGGATCAAGTGGGAAGTCCAGAGGACAAGTCCAGGAGAATTCTGTGAATGGGTAGCAGAAAGAGTCTCACAACCACCAGGCACATGCCTGTAATCCCAGCAATTCAGGAGACTGAGGCAGGAGGTTCACAAGTTTCCAATCTCAGCAATTTAGTGAGACCATGTCTCAAAATAAAAAGGCCTGGGGATGTAGCTCAGAGATTAGAGTGCTCCTGAATTCAATCCCTAGTACACATACACACACACACACACACAAAATCTTAACAATTAGACCTAAAACAGATGCTATGTGCTTGCTTCCTGCAGGCTTCATAAGCATGGGGGTCTACAACTAGAGTAGATTTCATGCCATGGCAGATACTTGACCTGGTGATCACTCCAAAAGGATCTGTGGATAGCCCAGACTAGCTGGAGAAGTCCACTGTGAACCAGAAACCAGACTAGAGCCCAGAGTCCTATGGATCCTATGTAGGCAACAGATGTTAAACAGTTGATAAAAACTGAAGGAGATGAACCCAGCTATCTGTTAGGAAGAGATGGTATCCAGGGCTACAGGAATCTATAACAGGACCCAGCCATGCCTACAAGGTGGATTTCAAAGGGTGATAAGCTTTTGAAGGGTTTTAATCAACGAAGGGGTATATTTAGGTTTGTATTATTTTTTTAAGAGAGAGGGATAGTGAGAGACAGAGAAAGAGTGAAATTATATTTCATTTTCCATATGGCTTTCATTGCTCTGACACAGTTGTGTACATGATACTGGGGTTCAAACCCGCATCCTTGTGCATGCCAGGCAAGCACCGTTTCCGCTGAGCCACCGCTCCAGCCCCAAGTTTATATTATTTTTAAGATTACTCTGATAGCATGTTAGAAAATGAGTTGAAAACAGGCAGAGGTTTATCTGCGGACATAGCTGATAGTTGAGAGATGAGATATGATACTTGAAATAGGACTTTTGAGGGAAAAGAAGAACTCAAGGATAAACCTACTGAGTAGAGGAAGTGCCATCCTTGGGCTGGTGGTACTGGGGAAATAGAACAGTTCTGGGCCATCAGGAGAAATTGTGAGTTCTGTTAAGGACTGGTTCCATTTGTATTACCTATGGGGGTATACCCTGAGGGTAGTCACAAGTGCTGGTGGATGGATGCTGGACAGAGAGAACCAGCAGCAGTGGGGTTGACTGCCTGCCTTTAACCAGGCTCCCTTCTAAAGCGAGCAAATTTAAAATTAGGTTTTGATCATGAATTCTTAGTTTACAATCGGATTGACTTACATGCTTCTTTTCCGTCCTCACCTTTTAGCATTCTTAGATGTGTATATTTTGAACCTTTCAAAAACCAACATAATTTTTCTACTTTGAAGAATGTTCCTGTCTTCTTGGCTGCCCTTATTAACTTCTTGTGCCAGAAGAAAGCTATGCCACTCTTTCTGTGACACTGTCCATTTTCTCAGATTTGTGACCCAGAAGGAAATCTCTGACCTCACCTGTGGCTCTTGGTGGTGGCCAGAAACCAACTTCATGTCTGAGTGCATGAACAGCAGTTTGCCATGGAGAGCTTGGGGCTACAGACGGTGACCCTCAGTGATGGGACGACAGCCTATGTCCAGCAGGCTGTCAAAGGTGAGTATTTCCCAGAACCTCCGGATCCTGTCCCTCAGCCTCTGGAAAGGAATATCCTCTTCTAAGAGTCACCATTCTTCCCTTCTACTCACTCACCCTGTCAACCTCCCATGAGAGTCTATGATACTTTATGAATAGGATCTGTTTAAAATAAAATTTGTCATCTATGCCAGCTGGAATACCAGACTACCCCAGCTGTAGGACCCAAGACCTCAAAAAGTAGAATTGCTGGGGCTGGAGCGGTGGCTCAGCAGTTACAACGCACCACCTACACAACGAAGTGTCAGAGCAACAAAAGCCACATGAAAACAAAATAAAATTGATTCTCTTTCTCCCTCTCTCTGTACAAAAAAAATAGAATTCCTTACATGGAGTAGTAATTCATAAATATTCCTGGAATGGATGAATACAGCCCAGGTTATGACTTCCTACTTTTCAAATATTCCTTGCCCAGTATCTCGTTGCCTTCTAGAGGTAGTTCATCATCTTAATTATGGCAAGTTTAAGCACTAGGACTATCTCCTGGGCACCCAGAGGGGGACACTCAAGCAGAGAGTGTATGCCTTTGTTTCTAGCCCTGGTGAGTACTAGAAATAAAAATATAGGGTGCACAGTTAAATTTGAATCATAGATAAACAGCAGATACTTTTGTAGTATATGTCCCAAATACTGCATGGGGTAAACATGTATAAACAAAGGATTAAATGCTAAAAAATATAAAATAATAATTCTAAATACTGGTTGGATATCCCTTATCCAAAATCTTGGGACCAGATGTATTTCAGGTTTTAGAGATTTTTTGATTTTGGAATATTTGCATAGACTTCACCCATTGAACATCCCTAACCTGAAATCCATTTAGCACTTTAGATTTTGGGTCTTTGGATTACACTATACTAAAAACAATTTATCATTTATCTGAAATTCAGATTTACCTGGAAATCATATTTTATCTGCCAACCCTACCCCCACTCTCAAGGAACTTCAAATCAAGGTAGGCATGGAGTCACAAGAAAATGCTATTGATGGAAGGGCCTACAGGCAGGGACATCCTTTCTCGCCAGCTTTCTCAGGCATGCCAGGTGTTATTCGTGTGTTCCTTGGATTGCACTGGGCAAACATTGCCTTACTCCTATTCTTTATTTGACCTTTTCTGGGTTCTGTAAACATCACTGACCACATTGTTATTGTAATATCCTCCTCCTTCATTTCACCACATTGCCAAAATAAACTTTTTTTTTTTAATGGAGAGAGAAAGAGAAAGAATCAGTTTTACTTATTTTTTCGTCTGGTTTTTGTTTCTCCATCACTTAGTTGTATATGTGGTTCTGGGGTTTAAACCCTGGACCCTGTGCATGCCAGGCAAGTGCTGTGACCACTAAGCCACCGCTCCAGCCCCAAAATAAAATTTTATTCATAGGTTTATAGATGTTTTAGTGATTTCATTTAAAATTGTTCCCTGATGATGACCCCCTAATTTCATTAGTAAGTTCTTTCCATAACACATTGTATGGAGAGGGCGCCTGCTAGAAAGGGTTCTTGTCGAGAGCAATGATGTATGCATTTGTCCTGGCTTCATTCTCTTAAGAATGGAATTTCTGTAGATACTTCTGAAGCCTGAAACCCTCAGACCTCCCACCACAATTCCTGCCTCTCATGCAGCCTTGATGAAATAGAAGAACTTAGGATCTGTGGGTGGGGCTTTGTTTACTCTTTGGACCTAGTTGGTTCACAAGCCTCAGTCTTCTGCTGAGAATGAATGGTTGGATTAATGAATAAGAAGCAAGTGGCTCAGTGGTAGAACACTTGCCTGGCGTGTGCAAGGACCAGGTTCAAACCCCAGCACCACATACACAACTAAGTGTTGCAAAAACTAAATCCAGGTGAAAAAAATTAATAAAATTGATTCTCTCCCTCTCTCCCTCTTTTTAAAAACAAACAACAACAAGAAAAAAAACAAGTGACACATCTGGCCTGAGAAAGCCACTCTTTTTTCTTATATCTTTTGTTCTTGTGTTTGATTCTCCTTGCCTCCCTCCCCTCCTGTTGCTCTTCCTGGCTCTGTTCCTGCCTCTGTAGTGTTGCAGTGGGAGCACCCATGCACACTCACGTTCCCCACTGATGAGCTCTGCTGAGCTTCCTGAAGCTTTTGACAGAAGCACTTCCATCTCTGTCAGCAGGAGCTCTGTGTGGGTGGCTTCACCAGCAGGAGAGCCCTAAAATTACATGAGATTTATCTTTAATTAGCACGAGCACTCAAACCCAAAACTTTTGAGAGTAGAAGAACGTGCTATTAATGAATGCACTGGGACTGTTCTGGGTCATTGGGGACATGTGGTCATTTGCGACAAGTTTGGGGACTCCCCTGAAGGGAAATGTCAGCAGAAAACTGGGCCAGAAGTAGTCACCTGGTCCTTTTCCTACCTCATAAGGCTCAAATTCCTAAACCTGAGACTTCTAAAAAAAAAAAAAGGGACAAATCACTTGTAATTAACTCTTTAATTTCCCTTTTCACCTTCTTTCTTTCCTTCCCCCTCTCAGATCACTGGACATGAGGGTGGGGGCATCTAGTTCTAATTCCAAGAGCCTTTTAGAAGTGCTTTCCAGTAAGATAAAAGAAGAGCAATGTCTTAGGAAATTTGCAGTCCTCCTTTTTATAGTGCTTATTGTGTTGTCTTATGTGAGTCCATTTTTTTTTTTAATGGAAGGGTGAAATGAAAATATCACAGATCAGTTAAGGAAACATGACTCAGCAGTAGCGGTGGAGTGGGTAAGACCTAGATAAATATATAATAGCATAATAGTCACACTCAGCTCCATGTTGTTTAACTTTGCATTTTGTTCAAAGTATACATTGGGCTTATGACAGTAACAGCTAAAATTTGTGGAAGACTGACCACATACAGGGCACATTCCCAGTTAACACATTTAAACCTCACAGCAACCATGTGAGGCAGATAGAATTTTTGTCTTGTTTTACAGTGCTGGAGATTAAACCCAGGGCCATGTGGATCCTAGGCAAGTGCTCTATCACTGAGCCACATCCTCAGCCCCCAGGAAAATAGAGGTCTTAAGAGGAAGAAACTGAGGCACAAAGATTTAAAAAAACTGACCCTGGCCACACAGCTTGTAAGAAATAGACGTGGAATTCATACTCAGGAGGCTTAAGCTGGTCCCAGAACCCAACACTTTTAACCACTATGCTAAACTGCCTGTTTTATAAGAGGCTCTAAGAGGTTCCAGTCCTTTGCACACTGCCACAGTGAGACACAAAGGAATATATTTCATTAAATTTGCACTATATCTGAATTTTTACCATTTGGAGCCTTTCTGGATTTCAAGGCATTATTTGTTCTCCATCTGGTTCAATCTCAGCAACTTCTGTTAGGTTGGAAGTCCCCACTTTGCTGGGCATGGGTGGAATAATAAAGGCATTTCTCCTCTGTGAGTGACAGGATGGAAATCTGCTGGGAGATATAAGGTTCCCGAATGACACGGGCTTCACTCTCAATGCCTAAAGGCCCAGGCCTAGTGAGTCATGAAGAGAGAACATGGTGAACATTATCTGTGCTACAGCCTCGTGCCCAGAGACTCAAATGGCCCTTGCTAAGGACAACCAGGCATCTCATAGTCCTCTTCAGGCCTGGCCCACTTCTCTCCATTTCCACCTCCATAGGAGAGAAGCTGCTTGAAGGGCAAGTGATCCAGCTTGAGGATGGGACCACTGCATACATTCACCAAGTGACAGTACAGAAAGGTGAGGGCGCACGAACACACCCCTGCCTTGTGGAGGGAGGCCTGGCAGCCCCCACCAAGGACCCCTCCATGGCGCTAAGCTCCAGAGAAAGGCTGACGTTACTCTCATTACAGAATCTCTCTCCTTTGAGGATGGACAGCCTGTGCAGCTGGAAGATGGCAGTGTGGCCTACATACACCGCACACCCAAAGGTGGGCTCGGGGGCATCACAGTTGGCAGGGAAAAGAATGGTTGCAGGACTGGTAAAGGTTGGGTCAGGGGATAGAATAGCACATTGTGGGGATTAGAATACAGACATAACTGAATATATATATATATATATATACACATACATACATACATACACACACACACACACACACACACACATATATATACCTATGTGCTCACCTGTATTAGCAGCTTTGCCCACCTTACCGGGTACATACAGTGGGAGCAGATGTCTCTGCCACCAGGAGGCTCAGTTTGTGGGCCTTAATGGTAGCTTTGGCTCTAGTACAACCACACACTTTGAGGCTTTAAATAGGACCTGAGGAATCATCTATGACCAGGAGAAAGAAACTTAACAAGATTTAAGAATGGAGTTCCTAAGGTCCTTCAGAATAATGATTTGTTCCATCTACAAGTAGCTTCTTGAGCAACTACTACATGCCAGGCATTGTGCTAGGCATGAAGCATATAAGAGAGAACCAAGTTAGACACAGTCCCTGCTCACCCAGTCTAGTGGCAGTGGAGAGAAGTGAAGTGAGCCATCGCTGATGAACTGATCATTACAAATTGGGGTCAGACTCAGTGAGGGCCTCTTTAAGGTAGTGATGCTGGAGTTGAAAGCTGAAGGACGAAGGGGAAGAGGAGTGGCAAGGAACAGTGTGTGCAGGTATGGAGCTGGGGTCAGGGAAAAGAATGGCATATTCTAAGAACTGCTGGGAGCTAAAAGACTGGGGGAGAAAGGAGAATGGCTAAGAGGAAGCTGAAATGAGAAAGGCAGGGCCAGAACACTCACTGGTTGAGTCAGGATTTGGATTTTGGTCTTTGTCCTGAGGCCAGTGGGAAGCATTAGAACTGTTTAGGCAGTTAGGTGACAGGATCATCTTTGTGTCCTGCAAAGAACCTATGGATACCATGCTGCCTGGAAGGAGCTAGAATGGGTGAGGGGAGCCTGATCAGGAAACCCTTGTGGTCATCAAGGCCAAGATGATGATGGTCCCCTGTCAGGTCCTCAAGGAGCTAGTGAGTATCCATCAGTACACCACAGAGACCTTGTCCTTAGGAAAGGCAGCCCCAGAAGGAGGGTCAGCAAGAAGGAATCACCAAGGTGAGGGCCAAGAGAAACTCAATGCCGAAACCCTCCTTGATGTATGTACCTCTCGTTAAGTTAAAGCCAGGGTTCCAGCTCTATCTGCTTCCATCGGTGCTAAACACCTGTTCCTTGTAGAGGGCTATGACCCCAGTGCCCTAGAAGCCGTGCAGCTGGAAGATGGCTCCACTGCCTACATTCACCACCCTGTGGCTGTGCCATCAGACAGCACCATCCTGGCCGTGCAGACAGAGGTGGGCTTGGAAGACCTGGCAGCAGATGATGATGAGGGCTTTAGCACAGACACAGTGGTGGCCCTGGAGCAGTATGCAAGCAAGGTGAGCACGCGGAGCCTGACGCTGCCCATCAATCCCAGCAGTAGGGTTTCACCTTCCTACCACCTCTTGGTCCTGCCAGAACTATACTTCTCTAGAGGACATCAACAGCCTTGTGCTTGTACATGACCTGGGCTACTCTCTTTGCCCCCAACTCATCTCTCACGTATCCTTCTCCAGGACATGCATCATAGCTGGCCTGGGGCTGCTGATAGCTGTTTATATTTCCCCATGTTTATGCTGTCTCTGCAGAGAGAAGGCTGCTATAAGAAACATAGCATTGTGTGGTGGGAAGTTAGGCCCAGCTTCATTTTGGCTGCTTTAATAATCCTCTGTACTATTTGGGAAAGCCTCTGTCAGTGTCTTTTATTAGTATTTCTATCCACTGAAGTCAGATATTCTTGTATTTATTTCTTCTCTGCAATTCATTTAGTCATTTAGGAAAAGAAGCGTGGTAGGGCAGTAACCAGGGCATGTGCAACAGAGCATGAGTCCCACACAGTAGCCCAGCTGAAAAGAAGACTCCTGGCTCAGGCTGGGTACAGCTCAGTGGCAGAGTGCTTGTCTAGCGTGTGCAATGCCCTGGGTTTGATCCCTTGGGGGAGGGTGTCCTGCCCTCCAAATGCCATTCTAAGCACTCTACTGGTCTTGCCTGTTGGGAGAACAGGAGCACAGAGATCTGTGAACTTTCCCAATTGGAGTGTTCTCTGCCTGGGCTGGACTGAGGAGCCTCAGAGTGGCTGTGGCAGAGTTTCCTAAAACACCAGGTTTACCCCAAGGTTGGAAAAACATTTTTATACAGTGAAATTGGCTGTGTGGTAGAGAAAAAGAGGAAATCTTCATGTCTTTTCAAAATTAAAACACAAAACTTTATAGCAGACCATTGTGGGTTATGCCCACTCCCACCCCTGTTCCTCAAGGTATGTTTTAGAATCCAGATGTGAGACTGGCTGCTGATGGAAAAAGAACTGGGCTTTATTTAGATCAGGAGCCCTGAGAGATGTGCTGGTTCTGCCAGTACCTAGTCCAACTTCAGGTGAGTCACTCCCCTTCCAGCTTACTCCTCTCTAATGCCATGAGATGGAACTAGATGATGTCAAAAATCACTTCCAGCTCTGATGCTCCTTGATTCCCTCAATTACCCTGGGAGCTGATATGACATGGAATGAAATCTGAGTGCTCTTGTGGGTTAGCCCGCTCCACTAAGTAGGCCTAGGCATCTGTGAACATCCCCCTGTACCCACCAGCTGCTTAAGTCTCTGTGAAACTGTCAGCTGCTTGACCCCCTGTCCTGGAGGCTGATTAGACCTCACCATGAATTTGGCCTTATCCTTTATTCCTCTACTAACCATGACTTCCAGGGTTGTGTTTCAGGATCTCCTAGGAAGTCCAAAGTGTGATCCAGGAGGACAGACTAAGGAACAGTTCCCCAAGGATCATGATTAGGAAAGCAGAAGAGCAGTAAGGGGTCTCTGTGGTGTGAGGCTGGTGTCAAACAGGAGGCTGGAGCAGTGTCTCTAGGAAAGGAAATTTGTCAGTTATCTGGATGCTGTATTAGGTCCGAAATTTCTGCCTCCTCTCTTAGAGCACTTCTTGCTGCAGCTACTTCACTCTGGGCCCCTTGCCTAGGTGAACCTGGGTAAACTCATCTACATAGCAAACCTCCTTGCTCATGGTCTTTCTGAGCAGTTTCCCACCAAGAGGAAGGGGCCCCTCCCATCAGAAGATAGACACATCAATAATTGCAGCCTCCTAAGTGTGTATGGTTAAAAGAGGTTCCTGGAACTCAGCCTAGCTCAAGTGTGGCCATCCAGACAACCCTGCTGTCCACCTCACCTAGCTGTCTAGAAGACAGTCCTTCTTCAATAGCTGTCACAGCCCCTATGACATTGAGCCTCTCCTCTGTCCTTCAGAGATGAGTGCTAACTCCGTAGGCCAGCATTCCTTCTCTTACAGTGTGCCTGAATGTCTTTTCCTATCTGTTTGCATATGTCCTCTTCCCCAGAGGCCCCTGACAATTTTACCACGGTTTTTTGGGTCATAGATTGCCAGTTTACCCTGTATACTACCCCTTCTCTCCCTTCAGTGGGGAGAATATATATAAGGACCCTAAGATTTTCTTCCCTTAGGTTTTACATGACAGCCAGGCTCCCCATAATGGCAAAGGGCAGCAGGTTGGAGACAGAGCATTCCGCTGTGGCTACAAGGGCTGTGGGCGTCTCTACACCACTGCGCATCATTTAAAGGTAAGATGCCTAGGGGCTGGAACAGTGGCTCAGTGGTTACAGTGCTTGCCTGGCATGTGCAAGGACCCGAGTTCGAACCCCAGCACCACAACAACAAAGTGTCAGAGCTACGAAAGCCACGTGAAAAACTAAATAAATTTGATTCTCTTTCTCATTGTCCCTCTCTCTCTTAAAAAAAAAAAAAAGTGGCTAGTGCACAACTTTCAGCTCTACCTTCTTTCCCCTCAGGCTGAAATTCTGCCTTTCTGCTTTTTTTGGAACTGGTCCCTGCCCTCAAATTACACATTACCTGCATATACAGAAACAGCAACACTGGAGGTTATGACACACATGAACAGAATAGGAAGGAAGAGAACCAGAGAGCCTAGCCCATACCACCTCTCTCTGAATTATGCAGTTTCTTTTCCTTACAGGTGCATGAACGAGCTCATACAGGTGATCGTCCGTACAGGTGTGATTTCCCCAGCTGTGGAAAGGCCTTTGCCACAGGTAACTTACCTGGATGGAGACTAAAGGTAGACCACTTCCAGTTGAGGCAGAGGAGTCTAGATCAGCTTTGGGACCTCTTTAAAGTAGGCCCAAAACAGGCTGCCAATCTGCCGAAACTTGGCAGAGTGCTCCAACCTTCAGGGTGCTCCCTTTGAAGGGAACCTGCTACAGAAGTGAAAGGCAGCATGGACTATACTAGGCCAGCAGAAGGAACCTGGGGCATAGGTAGAGAGACCCTGCTCATCCTGTCAGTTCCGACAGGCACCAGGTCGGGGTTGCTGAGGACCAAAGCATCTTTGGGCTTTATTTTCCCCTCTGTGAAACAAGGACCTTTTACCACAGGTTCTCTAGTTTGCTAGTCATGCTTACATTTTGGAATGCTTTCAGCCGCCCCTGGAGAGGAAAGGAGGGCAAAATGGGCTTTTCCAACCCCTCTTACCTGCCCAGGCCGTGTAGGATAGCTCCAGCCAGAATTTCTGGAGCTTCTCAGAGCACAGCTTAGGATATAGGGCTTGTAAATGAGGCAAGCAGTAGAAGACGTGGTCCCACTGGTGCTCTTATCCCTACCAACATGGACAGGCTATGGTCTGAAGAGCCACGTTCGCACCCATACTGGTGAGAAACCATACAAGTGCCCAGAGGAGCTGTGCAGCAAGGCCTTCAAGACCTCAGGAGACCTACAGAAGCACGTCCGTACCCACACTGGTAGGCAAGGCCCTGCCCACCCATTTCCTGGGGAAGGGGGAACTTAACTTACCCAGTAGCATCCCCTTCCTGCTCCGGCTTGGCCACCCTTCCTGAACCACCCCTTAAATCCCCATCTGCACAGGTGAACGCCCATTCCGGTGCCCTTTTGAGGGCTGTGGCCGCTCCTTCACTACGTCTAACATCCGCAAGGTACATGTGCGCACTCACACAGGCGAGCGGCCCTACACCTGCCCCGAGCCCCACTGTGGCCGTGGCTTCACCAGCGCCACCAACTACAAGAATCACGTGCGCATCCACACAGGTGGGCCAGCTGGCATGCGAGGACCACCCTCTGGAGGCCCCACCTCCCTCTACTGTAGGCTTCTGATCTCGAACACACTCTCAGCTCCCAGCCTGGAGCCCTTCTCTGCTGGCCATTCCAGGCTGGTCTGGGGGTGGGTATCCCCAGAGCCACTGTTTTACTTGCAGTAAGTGGACCCTCCATTTCCAGTTAGGTCCAAAGGTATTACCAGCCCTCTGTGGGGTCCCTCAGCTCCCAACCAGTCCTGCCCTAAATTTTTGCACTCTGTCTGAGCTCCTGAGAAAAGACCCAAGGGTCAGGAATGGTGGGGAAGAAACAGTGAAATGTCACCTTCAGCTCCTCATCTCATCCACTGTGCATATGACTCCTGTGTGTCCTTGCCCTCCCCAATGTGTGTCATATCCCTTGTATAGCCTTCTATGCTGTCTCTCAGCCATGTGTGTCTCCCTATCTCATCACACCTAAAGCTTCAGACTCTCCCTGTCTCCTGCCTCTGAAACCTTCCACCCTCAACCTTATAAGTCCCCAGTGCTCCCCACCCCTTCTCTGACCCCAGCCTTGCGCCATCCCACATTCTTTCTCCACTGTGTCTCTGTGCTCAGAGATCCCAAGCCCATGTCCTCCATGTTGTTCACTAGCCATCTTCCCCAACTCTGTCCTTTCAGAGTCTCAGGTCTCAGTCCCTCTCCTTCCCTCTGGCTCTCCCTTCACCAACCCTGTCCCCTATCCCTGTCCCCTTAGTTTCCCCCTTGCCAGCCCCAGTTCCCACCCCCCTCACAGCCCAGTGTCCCCAGGGGAGAAGCCATACGTTTGCACGGTGCCAGGCTGTGGGAAGCGCTTCACTGAGTACTCAAGCCTATACAAACACCATGTGGTGCACACGCACTGCAAGCCCTACACCTGCAGCACTTGCGGCAAGACCTACCGGCAGACCTCCACCCTGGCCATGCACAAGCGCAGTGCCCATGGCGAGCTGGAGGCCACCGAGGAGAGTGAGCAGGCCCTGTACGAGCAACAGCAGCTTGAAGGTGAGGGGAGTGGGCAGCGAGCAAGAGTGGGCAACCCAGGCCTCACTGGCATATCCAGTGGCAGGAGGCAGCTTGGGCTCTCCCTTCCTAGCCGCCTCTGCAGCTGAGGAAAGTCCACCACCCAAGCAAGCCCGCATTGCTTACCTGTCAGAAGTGAAGGAAGAGGGTGATGACATCCCAGCCCAAGTGGCCATGGTGACTGAGGAGGATGGGGCTCCCCAGGTGGCTCTGATCACTCAGGATGGTGCCCAGCAGGTACAGGCCCTGTGGACCAAGGGTGAGGCAGGCCAGAATGGCCCATTAATTCTCTGTGGGAACATTGGGGAGCTCTGAAGTTCTGATAACTCCACTTCCACCCATATTCCTATTTTAGCTTTATGGACTTCAAAGAGCTAAGGCTGAGGGGACCAAATCTTATAGCCCAATCCCTTGTTCCAGCTTCTTCATCATCCAATTCTCATTGGATGTCCTTCTCAAGGACACTTGAGTGTCCTTCTCAAGAGAAGCACACTGATGTAGGGTTCTGGAAGCCTGGAAGTTCCACCAGTGTTGCTGGCCAGCAATATGCCCACATCATCCCTGCCCAGTAACCTATGCCTTCTAGAGAGATAAAGATGTTGAAATTAGATGAAGACCCTGATGTACACAACAGGGCCCAGAGGCAAAGTGGTGGTAATACAAGTGGCCCGCAGAGCTCCAGTGTAGCCTCTTTGCTGTCTTGGCCTGTTTTGCCTACTTATCTGGGAGAACAGAACCTCCCAAGGGCTTTTGCACAGCTCTCCTCTGGCACTCCAGCTCACCTTCTTCCCTCCTGTTGGCAGGTCAGCCTGTCCCCAGAAGACCTGCAGGCCTTGGGGAGTGCCATCAGTGTGGTAACCCAGCATGGCAGCACCACCCTCACCATCCCCAGTCACAACGATGACATGTCCACATCTGGCACACATACAGTCACCATGGTCAGCGCTGATGGCACCCAGACGCAGCCCGTATGATCAGGCGGTTTGCTTAGGGTTTCTTGTTATCCTTTCTATGGGGTGGGCAAAAAGTGCAGGCCAAACTAGTCAAGCCTTTTTTCAAGGACAAAGATCCCCACCAAAAAGTTCCTCTCCACGTCTCCTCTGGGCCATCAGCAATTTGCATCTTTAAAAGCATTTGCCTGGCCAGGTATGGTGGCACATACCTGTGATCCCATCAACTTGGGAGGCTGGGGCAGGAGGATTGCACATTCAAAGTCAGCCTCAGCAACTTAGTGAGGCCCTGAGCAACTTAGTGAAACCCTGTCTGAAAATAAAAAATAAGAAAGGCTAGGGATGTGGCTCAGTGGTAATGTACCACTAGGTTCAATCCCTAGTATTAAAAAAAAATACATTTAATTCATGCCAGTAATCCCAGTCATTCAAGAGGCTGAGGCAAAATGGTCACAAGTTTGAGGCCAGCCTGGACAATTTAGTGAGACCCTGTCTCAAAAAAAAAAAGACTAGGAATGTATCTCGGTGTTAAATGCCTCTGTGTTCAATTCCTTTCTTTCTTTTTTAAGAAGGAGAAAGAGAATCAATTTTGTTTTTTTAAAGAAAGAGGGACAGTGAGAGAGAGAGAGAGAAAAAGAAAGAATCAACTTCATTTAGTTTTTAATGTGGCTTTT
This sequence comes from Aplodontia rufa, assembly GCA_004027875.1. Classification (NCBI taxonomy): domain Eukaryota; kingdom Metazoa; phylum Chordata; class Mammalia; order Rodentia; family Aplodontiidae; genus Aplodontia; species Aplodontia rufa. The sequence goes on along the minus strand of PVKS010002901.1, from coordinate 38,207 downwards.
GTTGCTCCGACACTTTGTTATGTACATGGTGCTGGGGTTTGAACCTGCATCTGTGCACATGGCAGGCAAGAACCATAACCACTGAGCCATTCCAGCCCAAGAATCTAATTTTTTAATTTAGATTTTCACCTGGTGTTTGTTTTTCTGACACTTAATTGTATGTGTGGTGCTGGGGTTCGAACCTGGGCCCTCACACATGCCAGGCAAGTGCTGAGCCACCACTCTAGCCCCAGCTGGGTTCAATTCCCAGTGTGCCACACACACACACACACACAAATGATTTGGGTCAAAATAGTTTCTAAATCTCAGTTTACCCCAAATTTGGTTTGCTAACATATATGAGCACTTTCCTATGGTCCATTTTACAGTGAGAGGATTAAATTCTCTCTGAGGTCCTATATAGCTCTGTCCCATGATTCAAAAATCCCTGAATTCCAGCTGGACTCTAAATTGGAGAAAAACCCAACCTCATTTATTTCTGAGCCTCAAGCTAATCTGACTCATAATGGTTTTATCCATTTCTTTCTGGATTGTTCCCAGCCACCTTGTGTGGACCGATCCTTATTTGGAGTGGGGAGACAGAGGGTACTGCAGGTGGGTGGAAGATCTTCTGTGTTTCAGGTCACAATCATTACCTCTGGGGCTGTGGTGGCTGAGAATTCAAGTGTAGCATCCCTGCATCATCAACAGGTGGCACTGTTAGCCACAGCCAATGGAACACACATTGCAGTGCAGGTGGGTTGAAGTCTGGGAGGAAAGGGGACTTGGAGGAGAAGGAATTGGGTGGAGATCTTGAGGAAAAGGACATCAGGCTTAAAATGACTCCATTTCAGAGGACAAATCCCTTTCTGCCTACATCCACACATAGGTCTCAGATCTTTCTTGACTGAAGAAAAGCAGGAAACCCCTTCCCAGTCATCAGGATAAGGCCCATGGCAGTCCACCTATGGCCCAGGCACTTCATCTCTTTCTTCCCCTGGGACTTAACAAGGCTGAGGCAGATGATTACTTAAGGTTCTCTACAGACAGTTATCCTTCTGCAACAAACCAGTCTCTCTGACCATGCCTAGGCTAATAGAACTCTTTACAGTGAACCTCTTGTTATTGGGACCCTGCTAAGAGCTTCACATGTGACTCTGGGTAGGTGGAGGACATTCAATGAACTGGACCACATACTACTAATGCTAGAATCTGGTGGGAAAGGTCTCACATGTTCCTTGCTTCTGTACCCCTTCTCCACAGCTGGAGGAGCAGCAGACCTTGGAAGAGGCCATCAGCGTGGCCACTGCTGCCATGCAGCAAGGGGCCATGACCCTGGAGACAGCAGTGTCGGAGAGTGGTTGCTGAGTCTGAGAGGGCTGGCTCCCACATGCGCTGGAGGAGGTGCTGGGCTGCACAGGTGGCCCTACCTCCAAGGGCCCCAGCTGTGGCTGACACATGGAAGGTGGCCACATGGGTCTCGGGTGAGACAGCAGCAGGAAAATGGCCTAACTGAAGGGGATGGGGTCCTACCCAAGAAAAGCCAGGCAGCAGGAGTCGGGAGTATATCATCCTCAGGAACTGAGCGGAACGAGCCTGATCACCAGGTTGCCCTGGGCACCCACTCCCCTCCCTTTGGAGAACACCCTTCCCGCCTTTAGTCCATAACCCTTCTCAGGTGGAGATTGGGGCTGCAGTGGGGACTGGCATCTATCCTGACTGGTGATGGCCCACCAGGGTAGAGAGCTGACAGCTCTTCAGCCCAGTGGGGGCAGAGCATACCTTGCCTTGCCCCTCCCAGCAATAACCACCTCCCTGGAGGTCAGCCGAGATGCCTGGCAACTTGGCACTAGGGACTTCCTGCCACCATAGAATAAATTCCTCAGGGGCCTATGGCTGGAGTAAAGGTGCCCAGCTCCCACCACCCCCAGCAGCCCCCCAACCTCTCAGTGGCAGAGATGCAGGGCGTGGCCTTGTACATAGACTGCTGGGGACTGGGATTAATTTGTTTTGTGTGGTTTTTTTTAATTCTATTTTGATAATTATTATTATTTTTCCCTGCTCCGGGTGGTGGTGGCAAACAGGTGAATGAGTATTTAATAAAAGTTCCAAGTTTCCACCTGGGTTCCTCCATTCTTTCAGCTCTGTACCCTGGTGGCAGGGTTGGTCACGTCAAGCTCTTAGCCCTGTTTCTCTGGCGTAAACCCTGTTCAGCCTTGATGCCTGACTGGTAGGCTGGGCTACCTGGGACCCAGGAGGAAGGAAGGTCTAGTGTAAGATAAGCCCAGGAAAGCTGCTGGTATTTTCCTGCCACCTAAGATGGTAGGCTGTAGGATAGCCAAACAGGCCCAGAGTAACCACTGCTGCCAAGCTCTGAGTCTTTGTCCTTGGGATGGTTGGGCTAGAAGAATGCTGGTTTTTTCCTGCCTTGTCTTTTGTGGAATGTAGCCTGAGCCCCTCCAGCCCTCAGCCCAGGTTAAAGCAGGGCTGAGGGGCACCCCTGTCAAGATTAACAAGGTTCTGATGGCTTAAGCTCTGGTACTGCCAGAAGTCCTGCCTCCATTACCCAGGTCTGGGGCAGGCACCCAGCTGTCTAGGGCTCTGCTGTGGGATCCCAAAGCCACAATCAGACGCCACTGAAAAATGAGTGGCACGATCAGACCAGCCCCTGTGGGAGAAAGGGATATAAGGAAAAGTACCCAGTGGAAAGGAGCTGTAGGTGTGACCCTGCTCTGGTAGAAGCACTGCAGGAATTGGAGGTGACTCTTTCTCCTCTCTCAATTGTTTTGGTGCCCCAAGCCCCTTCCTACCACCTGAGAATGGAACCCTGTCCCCTGGCCCAGGCCAGTGAAACTCCTAGTATGCCTACAAGGCTCCCATTTACTCCTGCATCCCCTTGGAAGCAGAAGGGCTAAGGCATGCCCCCAGCAAGGGGGTGTCTCAGAATTGACCTGCGGGCTTCTTTAACATCCCTACTCCTGGAGTGGGTAGGGCCCAGCCATCATGGACTTTGGAGCTAAAGAAATGGAAACACTGATGTGAAGGGCCCAACTCCCCAAACTGCCCCTGGCAGGATCTCTGAGGTTGGGCCTCACCACAAGACTCACCCATGTGTTTCAAATGTAGTCTTCGGTGTCTTCAAGGCCACCAGGCCCAGAGTGAGCAGTGCTGTCAGTGTCTTTTAGAGCCGATGCCCAAGGAATGGTGAGCCAGCAAATCAAGTGCCAAGTCCGCCTGACCTGGAGAGGTGCCCTGGCCCAGTTCCTCCTCTAGCTTTGTGGCGTCCTTGTTTTCTTCCTCTTGGGTGGAGCCCTACCACCAAGGTTACTTTAAGTGGCACTAAAAGAAAAGTTCTACCCAGAGCCTACTATGTACTTTACCTCCATTTTCAGACATTCTTATAACTCTGTAAGGCTGGCAATTTTCCTGTTTATCAAGAAGAAATTGTTCGGAGAGGTTAAGTAACTTACAAGGCTTTGAACCCGGTAAACGTGACTCTAAAGTCAGGATGGGCTCTCTTTTTCCCTCAGAGAGCTGCCTCTTGGTAGCCTGGGAAGGTTCTGGGGCAAGGAGGCTTCTCAAAGGGCCTCATAGCCAGGGAACCAGGCCTGGCTATCCAAACAAGGGCTCTAACTCTGAGAAAGTTGGTCCTGGTTTCCATACAGGGGAGTGGGGCTGCTGAGCAACAGACCAGCATAGGCGGCCAGAGCAAGCAGGCAGGTGGAGCTCTTGCTCCGTACCAGGGCCCCTCTGCGGTCTCTGCAGCCGTTTGCATTTCCTGAAACCGGATCTTGGTGTTAAGAGCCGCCCCTGGGCCGGGCGGGTGCCTCAGCCATGGCCCTTCGCAAGGAGCTGCTCAAGTCCATCTGGTACGCCTTCACTGCGCTGGATGTGGAGAAGAGTGGCAAGGTCTCCAAGTCCCAGCTCAAGGTGAGGGGCACCGGGGCCCAGGGGAGGCTGGCAGACACATCACACCAGTCCTGCCGCTGGGCGTCAGCTTGAATGCTGTGCTACTCTGTGGGCACCCAGTCATCCAGCAGCCCCTGCTGGGGTGGAAGGCTGGTACTGGGTAACTGGGCCAGAAGTGGCTGGGTGGATGTTGCTGCTGCCATTCAGAGGCTCCAGTAAAGTGCATACAGAGCCACTGCTGAGAACCCACCCCCTGACTGGAGGATTAAGGTGGCATCATAGAGTCTGAGGAGCATGAGTTAGGTCACCTCCCAGACTCCATGCGATGAGCACACACAGCTCCCCAGAGTCATGCTTGGGCACGCACCTTACTCCTCCCTGCCATTTCCTCCTGGCTGTGGAGAAAGACAGTTAGGCGGGACTTGTCAGTCACTTCCTCTGGAGCTGAGAGACCTAAAGGCCCTCCTCCATTTCCAAGTCCGGCTGGCCTGCTGAGCCCACAGGTGGGACAGAGCTGACCTTATTATACTGCTTCCCAGCTCACCATTCTGCTCCTCCCATGTGCATGTGCACTCACACACACACACCAGACTGGGAAACTTGGGCTTTCAGACCTCAGGGAGCTAGCCCAGGAAAAGTCCCGTAAGTGATTGTCCAAAAATCCATCATCTGGAAGCGCTGGGGAGGTCAAATATTTTCTCCCTCTTTTCCTCCAGTGGGGTAGTTAGTGGGGAAGAAGCAAGAGTCAAGGCTGCTAGAACCAGGGAACACAGGGAAGGACCCATGTTGATCTCTACTCTCCAGGACCTGCCTCAAGGAGTTGTTCACTCACCACCTTTTTAGTGTTCCACATGAAGCGATGTTCCTGACATGAGGCTCGGCCCTAGATTCCTAGTGTTTCCCTTGCCTGCTTCAAAAGTGGGGTGCAGTCTCAACCTCTATTTTTGATGACCGATGTAGGAGTTGCCTAGGAATTGAGGAGGTAATTGAGACAGAATAGGCTTGTGCCCCACCTCCATTCAGCCCTCCACTTTGCTGAACTTGGATGTCCCAAACTGTTCCCATCCTGTAATCTATTCCTTAGCCATATTTTTCAACATTTAATAAATGATTTTCTAACTTCCCAGGAAGTAGAGTCCACTACCACCGTTGATCTTCTCCAGAGAACTTTCTAACAGGCAGGTTTTTCCCTACATCCAACTTAAATCCTGTCATTATAGACCATGTCATCTAGTTACACATGGTGGCACACACCTGTAATCCCAGTGACTTGGGAAGCTGAGGCAGGAGGATTGCAAGTTTGAGGCCATCCTCAGCAACCTAGAGAGACCCATCCTCAAAAGGGCTAGGGATGTAGCTCTGGTAAAGCGCCCCTGGGTTCAAGTCCCAGTACTAGGGGAAAAAAGAAAACAAAAAGATCATGTCATCTAATTGGAACCTCTGTATGGATGGAAGAAAAATGAATCATCCAAACACTATCCCCACAGAAACTCTGTGCCCCACACCCACCTCCCACTCTGCCTCTTTATATCTTGCCAGGAGAAGCAACCCCAAGGCTTTTTTCTTCCAAGATACCATTTTCCACCCCTGTGGCCCCTGAGACCTCTCCAGCTCTGTGTCCCTCACATATGGAAGGTACAGCTCTCAAGTGGTTCCTGTTTTCTGGTGCCATCTGCCAGATGGTGCCAACCAGGCTTCCTAGCCTTAGCCTCTAAATGGCCCACACTGACTCCTTGCTGCACAGGTTGAGTATTTCTAGGGAAGAGTCCTTGGAAAGCTTGCACACTTGCACTGCGCTATCTTTGCATCACTTACAGTCATGCTGATCCCACTGCCAGCAACAGCTCTGGGCACACAGGAGCTAGTAGATTTCACTCTACCTGACAGAAAACTTGTTCACTCTGGGAACCTAATTAATAGTGGGAATCTTGGGCCAATTGGGCAGGGGGGCAGCAGAAATGGCAGAGACCCTGCATCAGAGGGAAGGCAGTTTCCCCCCAAGCCTGTAGGGGTGGACACTGGAGCGGGAGGAAGTAATAATAGTGTTGAGGGTGGGGATGCCAGAAAGGCAGAGAAGTAATAGAGAAGTGGTCATAAGGCAGAGGAAGAAGCAGAGGAGACAGACCTTGCAGACCACCCCCTTCTCTGCTAAGACGGGGGTAAGGGGAAAGGTCTCAGGGTTAGACTTACTAAAACTGTCCCTAGGCTTAGAGTCCACAGTTGGGACCAGGCAGGAGATCCATCCCAGCGGAGGGCAAGCTATGTCCATGCGGGAATTCTCGCTTCGCCCTTGTGTCAGAGGGGCTGCTTTGGTTGTCCTGGCCAAACCCCTGCAGAGGCCAAGGGCAGGAGGAAGAACTGCAAATCCCAAGAAAAGCCAGAGGGGTGGAGAATATTTCCTTGGAGAAGAAAAGGCTTGGGTGGAAAAAACAGATTCATTTTCCCCTTTGGATTCTGTAAAAAGTACGGTGCTTTCATCCAATTGGGGTGAGAACATGAAAATAGACCAGTGGGTACAGCACTTCTGACCAGGGTGCACTTAGGTTAGGCTGGAGGTTTTTGCAGATGCCCAGAACCTCCTTTAAAGAGCTTGAGGATTCTGGAAAATTCACAATCTTAACACTTATAACGCATGTAGGGGCAAGATATAGACTAATCAAGAGACTGGGGTGTGGGCAATGTGGGGGTTATTCTGGTCTAAAGAACAAATGCATATCATATTGTTACTTTATATGCATTTGTGATTGTACAATAACTCAACTCTTTTTTCTTTTAAAGAGAAGGATAGAGAGTGAAAGAGAGAATCAATTTTATGTAGTTTTTCACGTGACTTTCATTGCTCCAACACTTTGTTGTGTACATGGTGCTGGGGTTTAAACTCGCCTCCTTGCGCATCCCAGGCAAGTGCCATAACCGCTTAGCCACCACTCCGGCCCCAGTAACTCAACTCTTAATTTAAAAATAATAATAATATTTTAAAAAATAAATAAAGAGCTTGAGGAATGAATAGCCATCTGGACAGAGGGCTGTAGAGAGGGGAGCCCTTCAAAACCAATGACTTTCCTGGTAGCCACACCCTCCCCTCAGGGGAGGATCTCCTGCAAATGTGGTCTCCATCTCCCAGTCAGCAGTGGGCAGGGTGTGCATGTGGAGCAGTGAGTCTGCCCTGATGAGCGTTTGGGGAGGCCGCAGGCCCGCAGCATTGCCTTGACAGACCAAACTGGGGGAAGATAGGGAGGGTATGCAGGGGCCTCCCAGGCTCCTGAGCTTCCAGCTGGCATTCAGGGCAGTCCTGAAGGCCAGGGTAGGACTCTTGCCCACTGAAATCTCTGAGCTTGACTGCCTCATTTCTGCTCTGTGGTGGCGGGAAAGTTAAGAACATCCAGTCCAGAAATCCGCTGCCTGGGGTCATTGGCTTTGCCTTGACCCCTGTGTGCTTGCTCTGGTGAGCATGTGGGGTTGGGAAGGGGAAGATGATTTAATGACTTGCAGAACACGTGACTTCGGACCACATAGGCTTGAACCTATGCTGCTCCCCAGCGTGGTGGCCCTGGGAAAGTCATTGCACACCTGCGGTCCTATCATCTATTAAAGCAGGAAGGTTGACCTGGGGATTATCAAGCCATCCAGCCAGCCTATTAAAGTAACTAAAAGACCTCAGGTAGATGAAATCAAGCCTCAACGCAACCTCTCCTTTCCCTTTTCTGGGCCTCTATTCACCCCTCCAGGACCTGCTTGCTGCCAGAAGGTTACACAGTAAATGCAGAGATTCCTACCTTTTATTTTTATTTCATTTTAGTTTTTGGTACCGGGGTTTTAACCCAGGGGCAATTTACCACTGAGCTACATCCCCAGCCCATTTTTTATGTTGTTGTTGTTGGTTTTGGATTTTGGTTTATTTAATTTTTTTTGAAATTATGAAATAAACATTTTTGAATAAGAGAAGGACAGTGAGAGAGAGAGAAAGAAAGAAACAAGTTTTATTTTGTTTTTCATGTGAATTTCGTTGCTCCGAGACATCGTTGTGTACGTTGTGCTGGGGTTTGAACCTGAGTGCGCTGCACGCACATGCCAGCAAGTGCCATAACTGGGGAGCCACCGCTCCAGCCCTGAAATAAACAATTTTATTAGATGAACTTATTTATTTGACCCATTAAAATATGCAAGTAAAAATGTATGCAGCTTAATAAAAAGAGTCACATTCTCATACTACTTGAACATAGCAGTGGTTAGAAGTAATGAATTGGGACTGGAGCAGTGGCTCAGCAATATGGCACTTGCCCAGCATGCAGGAGTACAAGAGTTCAAACCCCAGCACCACGTACACAATGAAGTCTTGGAGCAACGAAAGCCACGTGAAAAACTAAATAAAACTTGTTTCTCAAAAAAAAAATTATTTCTCTCTTTCCCTCTCTCTCCTCTCTCTCTCTCTCTCTCTCTTAAAAAAATCTGTATTAAAAAAAAAAGTAATGAATTGTAGAATGGACTCTAGGATTTAATGCAAAAGCATCCTGGACAGAAAAGTATCAGGCTTCTAACTTTTACTGAATCCAGTACTAAATGTGCTTCTTTATATTCCTCAGCTTCTTCCTAGTTTTTTCCAGTTTGTAAAATCTGCTGCAGATCGGTACATGCAGCTCTCACCTGCTTTGGCAATCTGGGGTCATCATCTAGGACTCTTGAAGGATCTCTGCCTGCTTTTTAATGGCATAATTTTCGCCATCTTCAGCTTTCTTTCTTTTTTTTTTTTTTTCAGTCTTTTCTTCTTGTTGTTTTGGTTCTTTTTCATACATCAGTTTTTCTTTGACCAAATAGCTTCACTGCTACGCTGAACTTCGTCTCGATCTGCCTCATGGGAGGATTGGTGATGGTCCTTTGAGAGTCACAGAAAGGAGGGGCAGAGATCCCAAGTAAAAGTGGAGCTAGGTTTTTTTGTTTGTTTGTTTGTTTGTTTGTTTGTTAAGAGAGAGAGGGACAGTGAGAGAGAGAGAGAATTAATTTTATTTAGTTTTTCATATGGCTTTTGTTGCTCTGACACTTCATTGTGTGCGTGGTGCTGGAGTTCGAACCAGAGTATCCTAGCACATGCCAAGCAAGCACCGTAACCACTGAGCCACCGCTCCAGCCCTGGAACTGTTTGGTTTTTGTTTTTTTTTTTTTAAGAGAAAGAGAGAAGCAATCTTTATTTAGTTTTTCAGGTGACTTTCATCCCTTGGACACACTTTGTTGTGTACATGGTGCTGGGATTTGAACTCATGTACTCAAGCATGCCAGGCAAGTGCAGAAACCGACAAGCCACCACTCTAACCCCTGGAACTGTTTTTTTAAGGCTGGCTTTGAACTTGCAATCCTCCTGCCTCAGCCTCCCAAGCTATTGGGATTACAAGTTAAGCCACTGTGCTGAACCAGAGATTCCTATCTTGTAAAATTCCCAGCACTCCTCCATGATAATAGTTATGCTTTAGTTCCCACTGAGGTATATTCAGTAACTTGAAGGTTCTCTGTCTTTTAAAAGGATCACTTGGAACCTAAATTTAATGACCATATTCCATTTAGGAGAGAAATTATTCATTTTTTTGTGAAGTCATTGTTTCATTGGATTCCCAAACCCCCTGTATCTGCAAATACTTCCTGATTGGTTGGGTTCACGATCCTGAAGACTATTTGGGACAGGCTCACTAAATTGCCCAGGCTGACTTTGAACTTGCAATCCTTCTACCTCTGCCTCCTGAGTAGCTGGGATTACAGGTGTGCACTATCGTGCAGGGCTCCTTACTAACTTTTTATTTTTGTGATACTGAGGATTGAACCATGTCTTGGTACATGCTAGGCAAGCACTCTACCACTGAGTTACATCCCCAGCCCCTTTATTCACTTATTGTCAGCATGAACCTGACACCCACCCTTATGCCTACACCCAGGTTTTTAGAGGACTTCAAGTCCCTGGAACAGAACCAGCCCCACCCCCACCCTGTGCCTCCAGAGGAAAGAGTGAATAAATGACGCTTCTCAAGGTCTATGACTGCTGACCCAGTGGTCAGGGGCTGCCCAGGTGGGTGGCAGAGACTGTGGGTGTCCTCTGAGGAAGACCAGATGGTAGCTTGTGAAAAATAGACACCTGGACCCCACCCCTGGAAACTCTGAGTCACTAGTCAGGGCGTGGCCAGCCTATTTCAGTTTCAGCTCCGCAGGTGATTCAGATGCTATGCCAGAACTTGTGCAGTATAGAGATCAAGAGCAGGGCTTGTGAGGCAGACCTTGGCAAGGCACTTCATCTCTCTGAGCCTTGAGTCCCTGCCTCCAGGCTGAGCATCGATTGAGATCTGCAAGTGAGCTCCTGCTCCTCACTCCTCCACCCTTGCCATTTCCTTTCCAGCATGATCTCTCTCCCCACCCCTACCCAACTCAGGCACAGGAAGCCTGGCTGTCTGAGGGCTACCACAGAACCCTGAGTGTCTGGAGCCTTTAATTCCTCCTGGTCCTGATACCTGACAGCTCATAGGGGTCAAAGCCTCTGCCCTGGGCTCTTTGAAGCCCAATGACAAAAGCTGTAGATGAAGAAAGCCAGCTGAATAGCTCTTGGAGGACAGTGTGGTAAATGAACCAAGGAAGGGAGCCCCTCCCCTGGGCCTGTAATCCCAGCAGCTGAGGAGGCTAAGGCAGGAAGATCGCAAGTTCAAAGTCTGCCTCAGCTACTTAGCAAGGCCCCAAGTGATTTAGTGGGATATGTCTCGAAATAAAAAATAAAAAGGGCTGGGCATATGGCTCAATAGTAAATCACCCTTGGGTCCAATCCCTGGTACCAAAAAAAAAAGAAAAAGAAAAAAGAAGGGAGCAGCTAAAGCAAATGTGCTCTGTGTGGCAAGTTCCATCCTAGGTGGGAGGAGGGTCCATGTAATATCTCCTTGTAGAGATAGGGAAACTGAGGCCCAGGGAAGTTTATCTGCTCAGAGAGTCAGTCCAGTCAGACAGCTGACCTTTGCATTTTTTGTTTCTTCCCATGAAGTATTTGAGTTAATTCAGTAGGTATTTATTGAACATCAACTTTGTGTCAGGCCCAGTGATACAGGTACCAACTTAGTGGTGCCGACGTCCTAGACAGAGGAGACAGATAATAGAATAAATAAAATATCTGATATGATGGATGACGGTACATGACATGGAGGAAAATAAACAGATGCGGGGTGGCAAGTGTGGAGGTTAATGGGAACTGGGCTATAAATTTAAATGAGATGACCAAGGAAATGCTCTCTGAGCAAGTGTCGCCTAAGTAAAAATGGGAAGGAGAGAGTGCAAACTGTGCAGTGGCCTGGGAGAAGAATGTTCTAGGCTGCAAACACAGCCAGAGCAAAGGCTCTGAAGCAAGAGTTTGGCCTATTTTGAAGAACAGCAAGGAGACCAGAGTTGCTGGAGAGACGTGAGCAAGAGAGACGAGGTCAGAGAAGGTGCAGCAGGTCAGGTCAAGGGCCTGGGGGCCACTGATAGACTCCAGCTTTTACTCTGAAAATGATGAGACATCCGTCAGAAACACTGACCGTCCTCCTCACAGGGCCTGCCTGCTTTACTGAGAACCTGACACTCAAGGGAACACTGGCCCCAGAGGGCACAGGTGCTGTGGACAGAAGAGGAATGGAGGCCAGAGTTCACAGAGAGGTTCAGGGTCAGTGTTCTAGTAGGGAGGCAACCTTTGGAGCCAGGCTGCCTAGTTCCAACGTTAAATTCTCCCAGCCTCACTACCTTCATCTGAAAAACAGGAATATCTGTGTATCGAGGTGGTGGTGGAGACTAGAAGCAGGTATAAAAAGCACCTCAGGGCTGGGGTGCAACTCAGAGCATTGACCTAGCATCCATGAGACCCTGGGTTCCATCCCCAGCACCTTAAAAAGGAAAAACACCTCATACAGTGGCTGACACAGTGAGTGCAACAGTAACTTTTTAATCTTTCACACTGCCTGTGATAAATGCTATATAGAATTGCCCCAAGAACATCTCCTTATTCAAATTTCAGCCCCATTGTTCTAGTATCAACAGACCCATATTTCCTCTGCACACCGTCATGACCACCACCATCCCCATACCTTGCCCCGTCTCACAGACCATTTGTCATGACCCTTCTTTGAGCCTTCTCCAGGTCCCTTCTTCAGTCTTTTGAGGGGCCCTTCCCTGATCAGACATGGCTGGGCGCTAGGCACACTGCAGCCTGAACACTGAGTCTTTGATGGAAACTATGATAAGTTCAAGGCTGCTGCCTCACTGTAGGTAGCCTAGCACTATGGGAACCACTTGGGCTTTGGAGTCTGACAGAGCTGGACTGGAATCCCAAACATCGCTCACTGTGGGTCCCTCAGCAAGTTAATGGACCCTGTGAACCTCAGTGTCCCATCGATAGAAAGAAGATAACAACACCTAATAAAAGTGGCTAAAGTATGTCTGCCAGGGTTGAATCCCAGCTCTACCAGTTCTGCCAGCTGAAAAATATCTCAGAGCTTCAGGGTTTTTTTTTTTTTTTCATCTGTAAAAGAGGACATAAACAGTTGGTAGGGAGGTTAGGTGAATGACACGTGAAGCGCTGAGCTCAGTGCTTGGCACAGAGGACGTAGATGAGCTGTAGTTATTGAACTTTACAGTGTGCAGAGGACTCAACCAGGAAGGGGTGGTGATAAGCAGGGAGGTGTATTTTAGCCCAATTTCATGTGGGTGCAGAAAGACAAACTGCCACTCCATCACAGGTGCTGTCCCACAACCTGTACACAGTCCTGCATATCCCCCATGATCCTGTGGCCTTGGAGGAGCACTTCCGAGATGATGATGACGGCCCCGTGTCCAGCCAAGGCTACATGCCTTACCTCAACAAGTACATCCTGGACAAGGTGGGGCCTCACTTGTGGGGAACACCTCTAACTTCCCCCCTCTTCCCCAGCCTGGCCAGCACCCCAACACCTTGCTACTCCAACTCTTTCCTACCCCCAGTAAGCTCCCACTTCTTTTGTCCCTCTCTATTCATCACATCCCAGCCACTGGTCTCCTTCTTATCCCTGTCTGCTCGCCCTCAGTGTCTCCCTCTCTGTCCTAGACTTCACCCTTTCCACAACCTTCCACCCCATCCGTGCCCAAACCCACTTCCAGCTTCCAGCTAAAATGTCACCCTGCTCTTTCACCTACCATTGTCTTCCCAGTATCTGCTTAGCTGTCCACTCCCCGGGGCCTCTCTCCTCCTTTCTCCTTTGGACTGAGCAAATAGCATTTCTCTGTCAGCAGGGACCTGGGTGGGTGTGGGTATGTTGGGGGAGCAGGAGGTTGGAACCAGCTAGTTACCTGGCAGTCAGTTGAGGGATTCGTCATGTTCAGCCCTGGACTTGGCAGGGTGGGGAGCGGGGATGAACACAAGCAATCCAGCTGGAACCTTGTTTGGTGGTACAGCAGGGATGGGGCAGATGGCTGACTGGCAGGCCTGGTGGCAGGTGGAAGAGGGGGCTTTCATTAAAGAGCACTTTGATGAGCTGTGCTGGACCCTGACGGCCAAGAAGAACTATCGAGCAGATAGCAACGGGAACAGCATGCTCTCCAATCAGGATGCCTTCCGCCTCTGGTGCCTCTTCAACTTCCTGTCTGAGGACAAGTACCCTCTGATCATGGTTCCTGATGAGGTGAGGATGATGGCAGACCTGGGGACTTGGGGCCAGGAACAATGAAGGAGGCCAGATCACCTTCTGTACCTTCCACTTCTTTCTTCATTGCCTCCCCATGCTGATACCTGTCCCCACTCAGCTGTCTCCAGATACCTAGAACTACCCGCATCAGAGCAACTGGGCCTTCTTCCAGACCAAAAGTATACTTCTCTCACGCTCCTGTTGGTCCTCAGAGGAGGAAAATAGTCTGCAAGCTTCATTATAAACAGAAGTACTTAATGATATATTGTTAAGCATTTAAAAATGAGAACGTTTAAGGTAAAAGGTTGGAATTTTAGGCACTTTGGTAATCTAGGAAGGTGCACTATATAAGGGTAAGGGAGACCTTGTTGAGACAGGAATTAACTCCAGTTACTCAAGGTAGGCAAATAAGTATAGCCCTGTCCCAGATTTCCATACCCTGCCCCCAATTTTTTTTTTTTTTTTTTTTAGTCAGGGCCCACTCAGAGGCCCAGAGAGAGAGCATCCTGGGAGAAGAGGCCAGGGACATAGCCACTACTTCCTTAGCTCATGGGTGAAGCCAAGATCTGTTTTCTTCCTGTCCACCTGTTCCCTCCCTCTTTGGCCCACTTCTCTCTCCTGCCTATTCAGCCTTCTCCTTCTCCTTTTAGTCCTCCAGTAGTGCTTTGGAGTCTCCAGGATGATTTTAGGTCTTCAGAGTAGGGTACACAGGGGAAAGTGTTTAAAGAAATCCTAGCATGTGGGACTGGGGATGAAGCTCAGTGGTAAAGCACTTGTCTAACATTCATGAGGCCCTGGGTTCATCCCCAGCACCGGAAAAAAAAGAAAGAAAGAAAGAAAAAAAAAACAGACCTAGCATGTCTAACAGCTTCTGTCTGTGGGAAGGGGTAGGGGAGCCACCAAGCCCTGAACTAACACCTACCACTAAACCCCTGCTGAGATCTGGTGGCCTCCAAGATGAAAATTCTAGAGAGTTTCCAAAGACTGCTGGGGCAGGAGAGGGACATGTACCCATCTGCACAGACACCCTTGTCAGATCCCTGCCAGTCAGGGCAAAGTGGCCTCTCAGAGGCCAGAAGGCCTCTTGCTGCTATGATCAACATGCAGTGAGAACAAACTCAGCAGGATATACCCCAACCACGACTTCCTGTTCCTCTGTGATGGGTTTCCTGTCCTTGGCCTGCTTGCTCCAACCCCCCAGCCCCCAGCCCTCCCACAAGGGAATGATACAGGTTTGGGGCCTGGGGGTTTGGAATAAGCTCCCAAATGGGAATCTGGAAATCCAAATGGAGTTCTGGATGCCCCCTACTTGCTGTGTGACTTAAAGCAAGTCACTTATCCCTTTGGGCTTTGATTTTGTCATCTGCAAAATAAGTGTATTGGATGAGAGTTTTTGTACCCTCTCTGACTTATCTATGAGTTCCTGCTTCTGTATCTCTGCTTAGTCCCCAGATCTCAGCTCCCACCTTCTCCCTGACCTTAATTTAAGGCAGGAAGAGTAACGCTAGTGCTGGGAAGGGAAGAAGAATACTTGAGTTGGGAGTAGATTTCCAGGGTTCCTTTCCAAATTTCTATCCTGGTCTCCCTTAGAATCTGGTCCTCTGGCCCTCCCAACCCCTTGTCCTTCATTCCCTCAATCAGGTTCTGGGACCCGAGGTGGAGCGCCCCCTGGTGTTAGTGCTGACAATATAACCTGCTGCCATCACCAGACCTTCATGTTCTTCCAGGTAGAATACCTGCTGAAGAAGGTGCTTAGCAGCATGAGTTTGGAGGTGGGCTTGGGTGAGCTGGAGGAGCTGCTGGCCCAGGAGGCCCAAGCAGCACAGACCACCGGGGGACTCAGTGTCTGGCAGTTCCTGGAGCTCTTCAACTCCGGCCGCTGCCTGCGGGGCGTGGGACGGGACACCCTCAGCATGGCCATCCATGAAGTCTACCAGGAGCTCATCCAAGATGTCCTGAAGCAGGTCAGCCAAGCTTGGAACTGGGGAGGACCACCGAGAGGGTACCAGGGGCGGGGGCCTAGGAAACCTCTGACTTGACTCTGACTGGCAGGGCTACCTCTGGAAGCGGGGGCACCTGAGAAGAAACTGGGCAGAACGCTGGTTCCAGCTGCAGCCCAGTTGCCTCTGCTACTTTGGAACTGAAGAGTGCAAAGAGAAAAGGGGGACCATCCCACTGGATGCCCAATGCTGTGTGGAGGTAAGGGTGTGAGTGAAAGGCTGAGGACACCTCAGGGCCCAGAGGGTGCCCAGGGTGGTATCAAGACAATGGGGTGAGGAGGAAACACAAATTCCTGCCTAGGTTTGTGTAGCCCAAATATATCTGGGTGCCTAAAGCCCTCATGCATGTCAGACTTTAGAAGAACTAAAACTACAAATCAAAGACCAAAGTCATTGGTGAATAATGTGGATTTTGCCAAAGATTTAGAGATGATTTATATCTACACTTTATAGCAAATCTTTTTTTTTTTTAAAGAGAAAGACAGTGAGAGAGAGAGAGAATCAACTTTTATTTAGTTTCTCACATGGCTTTCGTTGCTCTGACACTTATTTGTGTACGTGGGTGCTGGGGTTTGAACCCGTGTACTCGCACATGCCGGGCAAGCACCATAACCGCCAACCCACTGCTCCAGCCCCATAGCAAATCTTTTTTTTTTATTATTTAAATTCTCTTAAGGGGCTTGGAACAGTGGCTTAGTGGTTAGAGTGCTTGCCTGGCATGTGCAAGGACCCGAGTTTGAACCCCAGCACCACATATACAACTAAGTGTCGAAGAAACAAAGGCCAGAGGGAAAACTAAATAAAATTGATTCATTTTCTCTCTCACTCTCTCCCTCCCTCTCTCTTTCTCTCAAAAAAAAATCCTCTTAAAAGGCCTTTCTCTTTCACCTAAATGCCGTTCTTTTCAACTAAACTCCATACCTCGCTATCCTCCCCCCCATACTCCTTCTTCTTCCCTTACATTCTTCTCCCTTAGCTCTGTTCATTATTATGTTAGAAGCTTAAAATGACAGCATTTTAAATAGTAGACATATAGATAAATAGATATATCCATATATACATCAGTATACATATATATACATATATATATATATACACACACACGCACGTATACAACATGAAATTTGCCATTTTAACTATCTTAGATACAATTCAGTGGTATTAAGTACATTTACAATATTAGGCAATGGTCACCACTAAGTATGTTCAAAATTTTTTTCAATGACCCAAACAGAAACTCTGTACACATTAAACAACTCCTCCTGGTTTCCCCTTCTCCTCAGCCCCCAGTAGCCTCTATTTTACTTTCTGTCTCTGAATTTGCCTATCCTAGGTTCCTTATATAAGTGGAATTATATAATATTTTTCCTTTTGTGTTTGGCCCCTTTAACTTAGCACGTTTCCAAACTTCATCCATTTTTTTTTTCAAAGAGAGAGAGGAACAGAGAGAGAGAGAGAGAATCAATTTCATTTAGTTTTTCATGTGGCTTTTGTTGCCCCGACACTTCATTGTGTAAGCGGTGCTGGGGTTTGAACCCACGTCCTTGCATATGCCATGCAAATGCTGTAAACGCGGAGCCCCCTCCATGTTGTATTACTGCATTTTGTTTATGCGTTCATCTATTGATGGATCTATTTTTTGTGATTGTTAACAATGCTATTAGTACCAGTTTCTATGTGGACACGTTTTCATTTCTCTTGAGTATACTCATCCTGGGAGCAGAATTTCTGGATCACATGGTAATTTTAACTTTTGGAGGAACTGCCAAATTTTTCTTCAGCAGCTTACAATTTTGCATTCTTACCAGTGGTGCGTAAGGATTCCAGTGTTTCTACATTCTTGCCAACTTCTGTCATTTCACATTTAAATTACAGCCACCCTAGGTTCTGGCCATTGTTGTGGGAAGAACACAAACGTAGATAGGCCTCCCAGCATCTCCGCTCTAGCCTAGCCGTCAGTGTGAACTGCACAAGCTCTTGGGTCTCGTAGAGCCTCAGTGTCCTTCTCTGTAAGGTGGAGCTGGCCTGCCCGGCAAGGGTGTGCAGTATGGATGAAATGATGCACATAAACACTAGTACAGATGCTGGATCATAGGAAGCTCAACGTGAAGCAGCCGCTGTTTTACACAGAACGTGAGCAGAGTGAAGACAGGAACTTGGTCTGTTAAGCACACTTTTAGTATCCCCAAACCCTGGAACACTGAGTGGCATTCAATAGACGCTCCAAATCCCTGTGGAAGAAATGAATGGACTTTCTCACCAGACAGGGTTATGTGCAAATGAGTGGGCATGGGTGGGGAGGCCCCGTCACCGGAAGTGTTCAAGCACGTATTATGTTGTAGGCACTGTGGAAAGATACCAAGAGGAAAATGGCCTCATCCAGCCTTCAAAGAGCAAGGCCAGAGCTGGGGAAACTCAAGTTCCCCTGTTCCCAGCCGTCAGCGCCAAGCCACTCAGGCTCCTGGCAGAGCTCACAGGGAAGATGGTCAGCTAGGAGAGGGAGAGGCTTGAGCTAGGCACCCCTGGGGCAGGTGTTGCCCAGACCTCAGTGAGGCCAGTCGGGCTGGAGCCACCTGCCCTCTCGCTCAGGTGCTGCCAGACCGCGAAGGAAAGCGCTGCATGTTTTGTGTGAAGACTGCCAGTCGCACCTATGAGATGAGCGCCTCAGACACGCGCCAGCGCCAGGAGTGGACAGCTGGTGAGTGCTCAGTGGGTGGGGCCTGCGTGTAGTTTGGCCTCTGTCGCCCCATCTTTGAAAAGGGGGTGATATAGCTAGCGAGGCAGCTCAGTGGTGGTAGAGCACTTGTTTAGCGTGCGCAAGGCCCCAGGTTCCATCCTCAGCACCGCTGCCGCCCCCCGAAAAAAAGGCAGAAAAATGAGTGATAATAATATTTAGCCCAGCCGGAGCTGGACAGTGGACCCGAGAGACTCCTCAGGCCACCGGTGACCCTCTCCCGCTCCGTCCGCAGCCATCCAGACGGCGATCCGGCTGCAGGCAGAGGGGAAGACCTCACTACACAAGGACCTGAAGCAGAAGAGGCGCGAGCAGCGGGAGCAGCGGGAGCGGCGCCGGGCAGCCAAGGAGGAGGAGCTGCTGCGCCTGCAGCAGTTGCAGGAAGAGAAGGAGCGGAAGCTGCAGGAGCTGGAACTGCTGCAGGAGGCGCAGCGGCAGGCAGAGCGGCTGCTGCAGGAGGAGGAGGAGCGCCGTCGCAGCCAGCACCGCGAGCTGCAGCAGGCGCTGGAGGACCAATTGCGCGAGGCGGAGCAGGTAGCCTCAGCCCTGGGGGCGGAGCCTGAGACGGAGGGCGGGGCGGAGTGGTGGGTGTTGAGGCGGGGTTTGGAACGAGGGTCTTGAGAAAGTGAGATTAGAAACGCGGACCACAGTAGCCAGCCTCAGCAACTTAGCGAGGCCCTGCCTCAAAATAAAAAATAAAGGGGCCGGGGACGGGCATGTGACTCAGTAATGGTTAAGCGTTGCTGGGTTCAATCCCAAGTACCAAACAAAAAACAAGAGATCTGAGTCTGGCCTGGCATGGTGGCACAAGCCTGTAATCGATCCCAGTGGCAGTGGGGGTTGAGGCAGGAGGATGGCAAGCTCAAAGCCAGCCTCAGCAATTTAGTGAGGCCCTAAGCAACTTAATGAGGCCCTAAGCAATTTAGTGATTACCTGTTTCAAAATAAAAAATAAAGGGCTGGGGATGTGGCTCAGTGGTTAAGCGCCCCTGGGTTCAATATCCGGTATACTCCCCCCAAAAAATGTGGATCTGGTGTGAGACTTGTGGGTTCAATCCAGGTTTTCCTCTTAGGAGCCCTGTGATCTCAGGGAAGTTAACTCAGCCTCTCTGTTTCATTTACCTATGAGTAAATGTTGATATATACTCATTTGCTCATTTGCACATGGATGTAGGGTGAGGATTAAGTGAGGAAACACTTGTAAAATGTTCAATAACTTGGTTGTTGTAATAATTATAGCCACCTCCTTCCTAACACCAGCTATAATATTATAACATAAAATAATACAATTATTAGGGCTGGTGCTAGGACAGAGATGATTATATTTTAATATGCTATTTAATTGTAACACTATACTATGTTATTTAATATATATAATAATATATAATTTGGGGGATGGTACTGTGGATTGAACCTAGGGCCTGTGGGCATGCTAGGCAAGTGCTCTGCCTCTGAGCTACTTCCAGGCCCCTAATTATTATTACTAAAGATGGTGCTAGGAAGGGAATAACTATATATCTGTTCACTGACCATTACCTGACCCAGTCAGGCTCTCAGAAAGAGGTCAGATCAGGAAATCTCAACATACAAGAATTCCCCAGTCCCTGACTCCAGGTAGCTGGTAGAGAAACCCTGGGGAAACACCAGCCACCAAACTCCCCAGCATTCCCATTGACCTGGCCTCCCACCCCCAACTCATCCTCTGCAGGCTCGGGCCTCCATGCAGGCCGAGATGGAGCTGAAGAAGGAGGAGGCTGCCCGGCAGCGCCAGCGCATCAAGGAGCTGGAGGAGATGCAACATCGGTTGCAAGAGGCCCTGCAACTGGAGGTGAAAGCTCGGCGGGATGAGGAGGCAGTGCGCCTCGCTCAGACCAGGTAGGACTGAGGGACGCTTCCGCGGGCGCCGCCAACCCTTCACCAACCCTCCTCCCAATCATCCCCCTTACTGAGCACCCGCGAGGTGCTTTGCTGGAGACGACACCATGCACTCCCGGCAGACTGCTGGAGGAGGAGGAGGAGAAGCTGAAGCAGTTGATGCAACTGAAGGAGGAGCAGGAGCGCTACATCGAACGCGCGCAGCAGGAAAAGCAAGAGCTGCAGCAGGAGATGGCGCTGCAGAGCCGCTCCCTGCAGCAGGCCCAGCAGCAGCTGGAGGAGGTGCGGCAGAACCGGCAGAGAGCGGACGAGGACGTGGAGGTGAGGCCCGAGGGGGAGCAGGATGGAGGACGGGGTGAGCGTGTTACCAGGAGCCAAGCCCTTCGGTCAAACCCTGGCGTTATCGTCCGCTGGCAGTGTGTCGGGTAAATGCCCCACCTCTCTTCATTTCAAGTCTCCTTCCGGGAAAGGAAACTGGTCATTCCCTTGTCACGAAGAACAGAGGAGGTAATCCATGAGTTTTAGTATGTCGTAAGCGCTGAAGAAGCGTTGCAGCTATTATTTATCCGACCCGGCACGCAGGCACACCCCTGCAACCCTCAGGAGACCAAGGCAGGAGAATTAGGCAATTTAGGAAACCCGTCTCAAAAGAAGATTAAAAGGGCTAGAGGTGTAGCTCAGTGGTACCACTCTTGCCCAGTATACATGAGGCCCTGGATTCACTGCCCAGCACCGCGCACCATAAAAATAAAGTAAAATCAGTCTATCAATCAATCTTTTTTTTTAAGAGAGAGGGACAGTGAGAGAGAGAGAGAGAGAGAGAGAAAGAATAAATTTTATTTAATTTTTCGGGGCTTTCATTGCTCCGAAACTTCGTTTTGTACATGGTGCTAGAGTTTGAACCTGGGTCCTTGCGCATGCCAGCCAAGCGCGGTGACCACAAGCCACCAGTCCAGCCCAACCCCTATATTTTAAGAGAGAGGGATAGTGAGAGAGAAAGAAAGAGAGAATCAATTTTATTTAGTTTTTGATGTGGCTTTCATTGCTCTGAGACCTTGCTGTGTATGTGGTACTGGGGTTTGAACTCGCATCCTCACGCATGCCAGGCAAGCACTGTAACCACTGAGCCACCCCTCTAGCCCCCAATCAATCAATCTTTAATCTGGACAGAATTTTTTTCTTCCTACTCTTCCAAATCCTTGTCTTGCTGTCCCTGTACTTGGACTTCATTCATTGAAACACAAATCTCCATAGAAGAAGCTTTAACTTTTTTAATTTTAATTTTTGGTCTTTTATTTTTAGTAATATTTTATTTTTACTTTATTGGCATGCAAAATCTTTGCAAAAAAATTAAGCAACATAGAAATATGCAACATAGGAAGAGACAGTTCCTGCATGATCTCCATGATCTACCCACTCTGCAAGCACTGCTAATGATCTATAAATGTAGATGCAGAGGCTCTTGCATTAGGTCATGGAGAGGTGATGTAAGGCAGGGGTTTAGAGCTCAGTGTGTGTCCCTGGGCAAGTCACTTAACCAATTTTGAACTTGTTTGTTGTTAACTTCTGTTCTGGAAAGTAAGATAAATATGCTTAGCACATCTTAGCTGCTCAGTAAATGGAGACCATTATTATAATAGATTATTTTTGATACTTGGGGCTCCATGGGTCCTCTAAAATTGGAGGCGAACTCTGTTCTTTGACATAACTCTTTATGAACATTCATGGGTTTTTAGGGAGATGACTATTAGACTTGGTCAGTTTCTAAAGGGCTATGAATCTGACAAGATCAGGATCACCAGCCATGGATGAATCTGACCCTTCCCTACTGGCCCTGCCCTCACAGGCTGCCCAGCGGAAGTTGCGCCAGGCCAGCACCAACGTGAAACACTGGAATGTCCAGATGAACAGGCTCATGCATCCAATTGAACCTGGAGGTGAGAAGGAGCAGGCTCTGGAGTTTTTCCCTGGGGTTGGAAGGATCAAAGGAAAGAGAAAGAAATGCTTCCAGATCTCCCGGGCCAGCAAGGTAGGACTGAAAATCACAAGGCCCTCACTTCTCCCTTCACATGTATTTTTTCCTTGCTTGCCTGTCTTCTCTCTGCCAGATAAGCGTCCGATCACCAGCAGCTCCTTTACAGGCTTTCAGCCCCCTCTGCTTGCCCGCCGTGACTCCTCTCTAAAGCGCCTGACTCGCTGGGGATCCCAGAGAAACAGGACCCCCTCACCCAACAGCAGTGAACAACAGAAGTCCCTCAATGGTGGGGATGAGACTCCAATCCCGGCTTCCACCTCTCAAGAAGAAAACCTCAATCCCCCACCAGAAAATTAGCGTCTCCTAGGTCCCTGTTGCTTCCAACACCATGTTCACTAGGATCTGGCCACAGCTGGTCTGTGGATGACACTGGCCCCTGCTAGGAGAGGAGGCTGAGGTTCTGGTGCCAGGAGACGGTCTAGGATGGAACCTGGTTCATCTTTTGCACCAGCCCCAAGCCCAGACCCTGGAAGCTGTCTGGGATGTTAATATTTGAGAATTTGGCTCTGTTCTTTAGCCTCAAGGACCTGATGATCTGGGCTGAGAAAGAAGATGAACAAGCAAGACAAGGGCCGTATGTCCCCAAGCTGCCACTAAGTTGTGGAAGCATATTTCCAAATAAAAACTGCTCTTGGAATGAATTACTGGCTCAAGTCTTATCTTTTCTGCCATTCCCTCTCCTTCCCTCAAGTCCATTTATAGGTTCCAAAGACAGTGGATGCAGTGCAGTAGTTAGAAATGTGGACCCTGGAGATGGACTGCCCGGGTTCTGAACCCAGCTCTGCCACTTACTAATGGACTGGCTTTTGTCAAGTTTCCTCACAATTCTGTACTCCAGTTTCTGTGCTGGTAAAATGGAGGTAATAGTGAGACCTACTCTAGAGGACTGTATGAAGGCTAAGTGCATGGCATCAGGGCAAGCACTGGGACTAATGTAGCCAAAAGTGTTTATTGAGCATCTACTGTGTGCCCTGCAATTTTCCAGGTATTTAATTCTCATGACAACCTGAAGAACTGGATTATCTGTATTGCAATTTTACAGAAGGACAGGAAGGTTAGCTAACTTTCCCAAAGCCTTCCAAACTTGCTTTTCTTCCCCTGTTCTCTGACTCACTGACCTTGGTAGCTTACATAAGAGATCGAAGAATCTAGAATCTGGGAAGATTTGCTTTGTCTTTCTCATGTCCTCCAGCTGAAACCTATCATCAAATCCTGTAGCTTTTTCTTTGTACTCTCTTATCTGCCCCTTCTTTTCCATCTTTTTTTTTTAATTTAGTTTTTCATGTGACTTTCATTCCTTGGATACTTTGCTGCATACATGATGCTAGGGTTTGAACTCGCGTACTCGCACATGCCAGGCAAGCGCCATAACTGCTGAGCCATCGCTCCAGCCCCCTTCTTTTCCATCTTCATGGCTGCTGCCATGGCTGAGACCTTTGCATATTCTACCTGGCTGTTAACCTTTGGCTCTGACTCCATATCACACTATGCTTAATAAATCACCAAGTGCAATCAGTCCTATACAAGTTTTTGTTGTTGTTTTTTAATCAGAGATTGAACCCAGGGACCCACATCCCCAGGCCATTTTTATTTTATTTTTGAGACAGGGTCTCACTAAGTTGCTTAGGGTCTCACTAAGTTGCTAAGGCTGGCTTTGAATTTATAATCCTTCTGCCTCAGCCTCCCAAACCACTGGAATTAGCAGCGTGTGCCAGTTCTTGGCTCCTATTTCAGAGTTTTGAGAGTCAAGTTCACATTCCCATATGTGGCAGATGAGGCCCATGACAATCTGACCCAAGAAGGCTTCGTACACCTTTGCCTTGTAGATTTACTTGTATCTTCCTCTTTTTTTTAAGAGACAGGGAGAGAGAGAGAATCAATTTTTTGTTTATGTTTTCCATCTGGGCTTTGTTTCTCTGACATTTAGTTGTTTATGTGGTGCTGGGGATTGAACCCAGGTCCTCACACATGCTAGGCAAGTGCTCCAACTGCTGAGCCACCACTCCAGCCCCCATCTTCCTCTTGTTTTCTTCCTTTAAACCTCACCCTGGCTATTAGTTATGGATGTTGGCTGTTACAACATCCATAACTAATTGATGAGTTCCTTGAAGACAGGGACTTGTCTTCTTCAACTATGTCCCCAATATCTAGTACAGTGCTTGTCTCTTAGAAGATATGTAACAAATATTTATTGAGAGAATATATGAGGGGACTGGAGCGGTGGTTCAGCAGTTGCCTGGCATGTGCAGAGACCCAGGTTCCAACCCTAGCACCATATACACAACAAAGAGTTGGAGAAATAAGGGCCAGATACAAAATAAATAAAATTGAATCTCTCTCCCCCTCTCTTAAAAAAAAGGAAAGAATATATGAATGGATAAATTCTGAAGTTGGTTGACTGGAGGTCACACAGCTAAAAAGTGATGATGTAGCTAAGATTCAAACTCAGGTCCTTCATTCATTCAGCAAATACCCATTACACCCTTGTTACATGCGAGGTGTTGGATACTAGATGTTAGCTAAATGGCATTGAGGAAAAAGATACAGCCCTGTGCTCCTGGAGTTTGTGGTGCTATCTGATATCAAGGACAAGTTGTTTGTAAGTACACCAAGTTCTCTTTCAAGGAATCTCATTAAAGTATATTTAAAGTGTCATGAACCAAAGCCGCTAGTATAACCCGATGAAGATTTCAGGGATGGGCAGCAAAGTTAAAACTCCAACTGCTGTGGAAATTCAGAGAAAAGGGAAACTTTAGGTAGAAGCTGAAATTTGACATTGCCTTCACTTTGTTTTTTCTTTTGTGGTGCTGGCAAGCACTTGTCCATGAGAGGCAAGCACTCTATCATTGAGATACACCCCTAGCCCAGCCCTCACTTTCAATAGGTAAGAAAAGGGAGTGGGAAAACACGGAAACAACGTAAGTAAAAAGAAACAACACATCATGGGTACAAAAAAATCTGGATTCTGAATATTGGCTGGGAGCATTATGGTCTTGTAACAGGAATGGAGTATCCTTAGGGTACGAAGAGTTTGAAGAAAATCAATATGTGATCTTCAACTTCCAAGCATTCTCTTTGCCAAAACTGCTTTCCTCTTTCACAATTCCACCTTCCTTGCTTTCAAAAGGAAGGTTCGCCATCATCCATCCTCTCTCTCAATAGTGTACTACTTGGGCCTGGAGCGGTGGCTCAGCGGTTATGGTGCTTACCTAGCATACGTGAGGACCAGAGTTCGAACCCCAGCACCACGTACACAACTGAGTGTTGTAGCAACAAAGGCCACATGAAAAACTAAATAAAGTTGTTTCTCTCTCTCCCTCTCTCTCACTGTCCCTCTTTCTTTAAAAAAAAATAGTGTACTACTCAGAGGGTTAAGATTCTGAAACACAAGCAAAGCAACAATTGGGAATACCAGTGTAAGACTGTAGGAGCTGAGAAAGTGAATGGCTCAAACGCTAGGTGACATATCATTTTTGTATTCAAGCCAGGAGGTTTCTAAACCTTTATTTTAAAATGGGAAGAACTGCCAGGTGCCATGGTGTACCCCTGCAATCCCTGCTACTCAGGAGGCTGAGGCTGGAGGACCTCAAGTTTGAGGTCAGCCTCAGCAATTTAGTGAAACCTTGTCTCGAGATAACTTTTTAAAAAGGATAGGGCTGTGCTTGCTTCAGCAGCACATATACTAAAATTGGAACGATACAGAGAAGATTAGCATGTCCTCTGCGCAAGGATGACACACAAATTCATAAAGCGCTCAATATTTTTGAGAATCCAAATAATACTTATGCAATCATTAATTTCAGAAAATTCACAACCTATGCATGTCTGTCTATCCTTGTAGGGGTGAAATACAAAAGAATCAAGAGACTGGGGTGTGGGCGATATAGGGGTAATTTTGGTTTAAGAACAAATGCCTAGGGCTGGAGTGGTGGCTCCACAGTTACAGTGCTTGCTTGGCATGCACAAGGACACGAGTTCAAACCCAAGCACCACGTACACAACAAGGTGTCGGAGCCATGAAAGCCACAGGAAAACTGAATAAATAAAGTTGATTCTCTCTTTCTCTTTCTCTCTCTCTCTCTTCCACTGTCCCTTTCTCTTAAAAAAAAAAGAACAAATGCATATCATATTGTTACTTTATATGTATTTGACTCAACTTCTTAGTAAAACAAATTTAAAAAACAGCTAAAGAAATTAAAAGGAGGGGGCTGGGGCTGGAGCAGTGGCTCAGCAGTTAAAGGGCTTGCCTGGCATGGGCAAGGACCCGGGTTCAAACCCCAGCACCACAAGAACAACCAAATGTCAGAGAAATGATGGCCAGATGGGAAAATAAATAAAATTGATATTCTCTCTCTCTCTCTCTCTCCCCCTCTCTCTGGGAAAAAAAAAAGAAAGAAAGGAAGTGGCTGGGAATGTAATCCAATGGTAGAGTGCTTGCCAGTATACACTGAACCCCTGAGTTCAATTCCTAACGCTGTAAAATAAAGATTTCAATATTATTTTGGGGGCGAATAAATTAGAAAAGCAGATGCCATTGTTATGTTAAGGCTCAATTCCCATCTACTTACATGAAGAAGTTTCCTTGTATTGAAAAATAAAAAATAGGATTAGAACTGAAGCTGACTGCATTCCCCTTCTAGCGGTAGTACAAACTTATGAGTCAACTAAAGGGGGAAATAGCTCATCCATTTCATTAGGAGATACTTTTACAACATATTTTATATTTTTTAAAAATTTTATTTATTTATTTATTTTAGAGAGAGAGAGACAGAATCAACTTTATTTAGTTTTTCATGTGGCCTTTGTTGCTCCAACACTTTGCTGTGTACGTGGTGCTGGGGTTCGAACCCACATAGTCACGCATGTCTGGCAAGCACCATAACTGCTGAGCCACTGCTCCAGTCCTGTAATTATGTTTAATATTTATAAAAGTTATGTTGTTTTGATCAATTAGATAGTAATAATATTTATTTGGTATCAGGGATTGAACCTAGGGGTGCTTAACCACTGAGCCACATGCCCAGCTCTTTTTATTTTTCTTTTAATTTTATTGAGGAGTTGTGTTGTTGTACAATCACAAATGCATATGTAATAACAATATGATATGCCCCTGGTCCTAATCCAGACTCACGCCCACATCACCCACACCCTCGACTCTTGATTCTTCTCTATTTCCCCCATAACAGATATAAATGTCCATATGTATATAATAAATGTCTATATATGTATATGATTACACATTTTCCAGAATTAAGTGATTGCATAAGTATTATTTGGCTTCTTGGGTGAGCAACAAGTAAGCTACATTGTTGATTCACCCCAAGATCCTCCCTATCCTCTTCCCCCATCTCCCCTCCCTCTGCCTTTTCCCTCCTCTCCTCCCTCTACGTATCTGTGGTTCCCCTAGATTACGTGTTGCTTTGACTTTGGTGTATCTATTACATGGGCTTGACTACCTTTCACTCAAGCCTGGGTTTAGCTCCAGCCTCCACAAATGAGGGAAAACATTTGACCCTTGAGTCTCTGGGTTTGTCTAATTTCACTCAGCATAATTTCTAATTTCTTCCATTGCCATCCATTTACCTTAAAGGGTATAATGTCATTGTTTATAATAGCTGAGTAGAACTCCAGTGTGTGTGTGTGTGTATGTATATAAAATCTCACAGCTTTGGGATCCATTCATCTAGCGAGGGGCATCTGGGGTGATTCCGTAATTTAGCTATTGTAAACTGAGCTGCTATGAACACTGATTTTGTTGTGTCACTGTAATAAGCTGATTCTAGTTCCTCTTGGAAAATACTCAGAAAAAGGATAGCTGGGTCACGTGGTGGATCCATCCCTAATTTTTTTGTGGAGTTTCCACACTGCTTTCCATATCGGCTGTACCAGTCTGCAGTTCCACCAACAGTGTGCTAGTGTTCCTAACTCCCTGCAACCCCTCCAGCATCTGTTATTGTTTATATTCTTAATCTTTGCCAATCTGACTGGGGTGAGGTGAAATCTTAATGTAGTTTTGATTTGAACTTTTCTGATTAGTAGTGATTTAGAACACTTTCTCATGTATTCATTGGCTTGCTTGATTTCCTCTGTTGAGAAGTTTCTGTGGTCGATTTACTGATTGGATTGTTTGTATTTTTGATATTAAGTTTTTTCAGTTCTTTGTAAATTTTGGATATTAATCCCCTGTTGGAGGAATCACAGGGCATGATTACCTCCCATTCTGAAGGTTGTCTTGATTTTTTTTTTTTTTAGAGAGAAGGACAGTATGAGAGAGAGAGAATCAATTTTTATTGAGTTTTTCACATGGCTTTCGTTGCTCTGACACTTAGTTGTGTACATGGTGCTAGGGTTTGAACCCGTGTACTTGTGCATGCTGGGCAAGCACTGTAACCACTGAGCCACCGCTCCAGCCCCTGATTATTTTTGTTTTTATTTTTAAAGAGAGAGGGAGTTAGGAGTTGGGGATTTAGCTCAGTGGCAGAGTGCTTGCCTAGCATGCAAAAGGCCCTGAGTTCAGTCCTCAGCCCTGAAAAAAAAAGAGAGAGGGAGTAAGAGAGAGAGAGTTAATTTTATTTATTCTCTGATTTTGTTTTTTTCTAACGTTTAGTTGTGTATGTGGTGCTGGGGTTTGAACCTGGGTCCATACACATTCCAGGCAAACAGCATAACCACTGAGCCACCGCTCCAGCCCCAGTGTCTTCTATTCTGGTTTTTGGTCTTCCTGCTTATTTTAATACCAATACCATGCTATTTTTGTTAATACTGTTCTGTAGTACAATATCAGATCTGGAATTGCAAAACCACCTGTTTCATCTGTCTTGCTTAGTAATGTTTTGGCTATTCTGGGTTTCTTGTTGTTCCAAATAAATCTGAGAATTGCTTTTTCTCTGTCTGTAAAGAATGACATTGATGGGGCTGGAGCGGTGGCTTGGTGGTTACAGTTCTTGCCCGGCATGCGCAAGTACATGGGTTCAAACCCCAGCACCCGTGTACACAACTAAGTGTCAGAGCAATGAAAGCCATGTGAAAAGTTCAATAAAATTGATTCTCTCTCTCTCTCTCTCTCACTGTCCTTCTCTCTTTAAAAAAAAAAAAAGAGAATGACATTGGTGTCTTGATGGGGATTGCATTGAATCTGTATAGTGATTTTGGCAGAATGGACATTTTAATTATATTAATTTTGCCTAACCAAGAACTTGGAACATCTTGCCATCTTCTCAGGTTTTCTTCAATTTCTTTCTTCAATGTTTGATAATTTAAAAAAATATGGGTAGCATCATGAATTTGTGTGTTATCCTTGGGCAGGGGCCACGCTAATCTTCTCTGAATTGCTTCAATTTTAGCATATATGTTACTAAAGTGAGCACTTTTTTTTTTTTTTTTTTTTTGAGACAGGATCTTGCTAAGTTGCTCGGGGCCTTGCTAAGTTTCTGAAGCTGGTTTTGAATTTGCCATCCTCTTGCCTCAGCCTCCTCAGCCATTGGTATTACAGGTGCGTGCCACTAGATGCGGCAGATATTACTAATATTTATAACAGCCACTCATGCCAGAAGAAAATTACTCACTTAGAGTTTTATAGTTACATGAAACAGACTTTGAAACATAAGAATATACTACAATTAGGCTTTTTAGAGGAGAGTGGAATAGAAACACAAATACAGGAAGTATTTATAAGATATTAGAAATAGGGGCTGGAGCGGTAGCTCAGCAATTACAGCCCTTGCCTGGCATGTGCAAGAGTGCTGGGGTTCGAACCCCAGCACCATGTACACAATGAAGTGTTGGAGCAATGAAAGCTACATGACAAACTATATAAAATTCATTCTCTCACTGTCCCTCTTTCTAAAGCAAAACAAAACAAAACAAACAAAAAGATATTAGAAATTATATATGTCCTCTATACTAATTACATTTTAAAGTAATGAAAATATTAGATGTTACTTAAAAATGTGCAAGGGGCAAGGGGATGCATCGTTTACATATAGGAAGAGACAGGCAAAAGCATTTGAAGACCACTACTATAGAGTACCCATGACAGGAAAGGTAGATGGAAACTTGAATATGGAAAGTCTTGGAAGCTAGAGTTTAGACTTGAGGTGGTAAGCCAAACCCCTGAGCCTCAGTTTCCCCATTGACGAGTGGGGTCTATTCCAGGCTTTTGGATGTTGTATGGCAAGACACAGAGAAGCCATGAAGGAAGATCACCCTACGCCTAAACGCGATCCACATTGGGATTGGCATAGGAAACTGGCGGTCTAGCGGAACATTTTTAGGGAGCAGAGAAAATACTTTTTAGTCTTTTAATTCCAAGATTAGAAGATAACTCCTCTGTCCTTTCTGAAGTGTGTTCGGTCTCTGATGCCCTTAACTCTGGGGGCCACAGGGAAAGTGCAGCATTGTGATCTCAGCTCATCTCTCTGTGGTTTGTATGTTGTAAGGAAAGAAGTGAATAAAGGAAATGAAGAGAAAGGAGAGGCAGCTTTACAGTAACACAGGCGTATTTGGGACAAACCTGTGGAGCGGGGCCCACTGGAGACTGGAATCCATCTTCCACTTACAGCCTAGGGAGGCTATAGGGGAGTGAGGGAGAGGTAGAATTTTTGTGGTTAGACCATTGCTAGGGGGTTGTCAGGAATGGGTCCTTGTGGTTGTCACCTCCATTCTTTGTGGTGGTCACTGTTCCATGTCAAACAAGGTATTTCTCAAGATTCAGTCCTGATAACAATTCTCTTTCTTGTGTGATGACAGTATCAGTCTGGGTCAGAGTTACCATGGGGTGACTTTTGTTCCAAGATGCAGGACGTTTCAAAATAGTGTTGCCTAGGTCAAGTTGTCTCTAACATTCCTGCCTTTTTCTTCTTATTTGATAAAAACCGGGTGATAGCCGGGTGCAGTAGCATACACCTGTAATCCCAGCAGTCTGGGAGTCTGAGGCAGGAGGATTAAAAGTCCAGAGCGACCCTCAGCAACTTAGCAAGGCCCTAAGCAATTTAGTGAGACCCTGTCTCAAAAGAATAAATAAAAAAGGGCTGAAGATGTGGCTCAGTGGTTAAGCTCAATATAAAAATTAAATAAAAAAGGTCTGGGGGTTAAGCACCCCTAGGTTTGATGTCTTACAAAAACAAACAAGCGAACAACAACAACAAAAACGGTGTGAAGGGAGAAGAGTCGGAGATGTCTCTTTAACTACTTCAGGGGTGCTGAGTGCGGACTCCTGTGGGTGTGATTATTGAGCAGCTCTAATGGAGTGAAGGAGGGGGATGTTTTGGACCCTCTGGTCAGTAACAGTATTGATGATCTGCAGAACAAGAGTAACGAGGGGCTGGAGCGGTGCCTCCCTCAGCAGTTACGCCCCTTGTGTGGCATGTGCCAGGATGCAGGTTCGAACCCCAGCACCACGTACACAGCAAAGTGTCAGAGCAATGAAAGCCACTTGAAAAACTAAATAAAATTGATTCTCTCTCTCTCGCATACTGCCCTTCTCTCAAAAAAAAAAAAAAGGTAGAAGATTGCCTAAACAGGGAAGGCCCAATGAATGGCAAGGCCAATAATTATAGAGAGAACTGGAGAGAGGAAAAGAGCTAACCACGAAAAAAAATAACTGGGGGATAAAACCATACAATGTTCCAGAAGGAGGAGTATCAATAAAATTCGGTAGTGTCTTCTCAATATATATGTATTAAGAGCCTCTTCTCTCTCTTTCTCTCTAACTCTCTCTCTCTATATATATATATATATAGAGAGAGAGAGTAACACAGAGCCAATTTTATTTATTTTTTTCATTTGGTTTTCATTGCTCCAACACTTAGCTGTGTATATGGTGCAGCGGTTCGAACCCCGGTCTTCACGCATGCCAGGCAAGCACTCTACCGCTGAGCCACCGCTCCAGCTCCTCTTAATATTTTTTATGCCATCCCTCACCAGGCCAGACTTGTTTGTGTAAAGGCAGCAGGTCTCTTGTAGGAGGGCAGAGATACCTTTTTTTCTGTGGTTAATAAATCTAGTCCTCATCTGTTTGGGAGGACAATCACCGCCAATTAATCCATTTGGTTCCGAAGGATAGACTGTTGGGTCAAGCTTTAACTAAGGCCATCTGCCATTTCTTTGGACAGCACTGTAGAATGGTGGGTAGAAACTCCTATCCTGTGCCCCCTGCTGTAGCTATGCCAGGGCCTACCAGAGTGGGGAAAGAGGGATATTTGGTCTGAGTAAGGTATGTACTGGGACAGGGATGCGTCCCTGCTCAGCGGAATATAGGATGGGTGATGTGGGAAAGGCCATGGTGCAAGTTCCTGTCCTGTCGGTGGGTAAAGAAACGTGTCATTTCTGCATAGGAGGAGGAGTCCCTGATTATAGTCAACAGGTGATAGGCAACAACTTGCTTTAGTTGAGACTACCATGGCTGCCTGTCCTTCCCTAGTAAAAGGAAAAGGTGGTGGCCACATGTACAGCTCCGAGGGGCTAGAGCTCAATACGGGTATTTGAAAATTGAGGTTCTTTGATTCGAATGTGGTGAGTTTCAGCAGTGGCTCAGCGATTGGAGCGCTTGCCTGGCATGTGTGAGGATACAGAATCAAATCTGAGCAAGCATGCCCAGTTGGCCTGCTTGGGGGAACATAATGGGTGAGACAAATTATTGGGCAATCATGTATTTTTTAATATTTTTTAATTTAGTTTTTCATATGGCCTCTGTTGCTCTGACACCTCATTGTGTCCATGGTGCTGGGGTTCAAACTCGGGTCCCTGTGCATGCCAGGCAAGCGTCGCAACCGCTGAGCCACTGCTCCGGTCCCGGCAGTCCTGTATCTTAAGGTGATGTGTTGTACGACTGATTATCTTGTCTTCTCGGTGCATGCAAAGCAACCCTTTGGTGTTTGCCCGGGTGGAAAGAGGGGCCAGCTGGGCTACATAAGCTGGATCTTGTAGGGAGAAACAGACCCAGCATGGGATTTTAAGGGGTTCTGGGAACAGATACCAAGTAAGGTCCTGGGTAGTGAGGATAATAAACTGGCAGAAGTTGGGATAAGAAAGAGATGGAAAATAAATAAAGAGACACAGGGTGTGAGGCAGGATCCTCGTCCTCTAGGTCTTCAGGTATCTGAGTGGAGCACACAGAAGCAGGGCCTGTGGAAGAACAGGAATTTTGTAGAGCGAGCGTCAAGGGTGAGAGTGGAGTTGTTATTTTTAAGCTTGGAATGGTGTATCCAGCATGGGAATGATTTCTATTTGGCTGCAGTGAGAGTGGTCAGGACTACCTGATACGGACCTCCCCATTTTGGGTTAAGGAGAGTCGGAGAGTCTGTTCTGCACACCAGGTCTCCTGCCTGTAGGTTTAAAGGGGGTCGAGAAAAGTCAGTAAGTTTAGGAAGGAAGTGTTTTGTGTGTTGTTGGATTAGATGTCATGTCAGGTGTAAGGCTGGCCCCCTGTCAGAAACAGGAGAGGGTGAAGAAAGAGGAAAACCCTGAAGCCCGAAGGGACAGTCACGTAGGAGCTCGAATGGGCTTAGAGTGAGGGATTTGGGGGGCGGGGGAAGAATTCGTAGGTGAAGAAGCACCAAGGAAAGTAGCTTAGTCCAGGTAAGTTTAGCTTGGTTAGATGTAGTTTTTTTTGTTTGTAGTTTTTTTCTTTAGATTGTCTTCTGGTTTCTGCTGCACAGACACTTAGTTGTGTATGAACTTGGGTCCTCAAGCTTGCCAGGCAAGCGCAATACACCACTGAGCCACTGCGCCAGGCTCCAGATATAGTTTCTTTTTTTAATGCATCCTTTTTTTTTAAGAGAAAAAGGGACAGTGAAAGAGAGAGAATCAATTTTATTTTTAGTTTTTCATGTGGCTTTCGTTGCTCCCACACTTCGTTGTGTAGGTGGTGCTGGGGTTCAAACCTGTGTCCTCATACATACCAGGCAAGCGCCATAATCGCCGAGCCACAGTTCCAGCCCCTAGATGTAGTCTTAAAAGGGAGTTTGCGCGCTCTACCTTTCCAGGATTGAGGGTGGTATGGGATATGGAGCCTCCATGTGATGTGCAGGGTGCTGGAGACAGGTTTAGTAACCTTTGAAATGAAGGCGGGGCCATTGTCTGATTGGATAGAGGTGGGCAGGCCCAGTCTGGGGATGATGTGATCAAGGACTGGGGCCTTTTCTGAGGCAAAAGGAAAAGTGTCCACTAGGGTGAGGGGATACTTAGTGGGTTTTTTTGTTTTTTTTTTTTTTCAGGGCTGAGGACCAAACTCAGGGCCTTGCACATGCTAGGCAAGCGCTCTGCCACTGAGCTAAATCTCCAACCCCATACTTAGTGTTTTTGATAGGGAGCATGTGGGAAGCTGAAAGGATAGAGTTTTCTTGGGTCTGAGGGAGAACAATTTGTGTGTGTGTGTGTGTGTGTGTGTGTGGGTGTGTGTGGGTGTGTGATTAGGAACCAACCATTAATTGAGGTGAGTCCCAGGTCAGAATTTTTTTTCCCCCTGAGGCAGAATAAAATGGAGTAAAGAAAGGGAAAGTGGAAAGTGCGGCTGGACAGATGTGCTGGGAACTGCTCCAGGTTTTGTGTCACAGTAGTGGCTGGTGGCGGGAGGCCACTGTCAGCAGCCTGCTTTGCTGCTGCACCTGCCCTTTGACCTTGGGGTCGCCTGATCCTTAGTCATCTGCAATGGATGACTGCTACCACCAGCGGTGATTTACAGCCTTAAGCTGTGGATGAGATGGCTATCAATGATGGGTGTCCCTCAGGTAGTTAAAAATCCCTGTTCTTGGGGGCTGGAGCAGTGGCATGTTAGTTATGGCGCTTGCCTGGCATGCGCAAGTACACGGGTTCAAGCCCCAGCACCCACATACACAACTAAGTGTCAGAGCAATGAAGGCCATGTGAAAAACTAAATAAAAATTGATTCTCTCTGTCTCTCTCACTGTCCTTCTCTCTTAAAAAAAAAAAAAAAAAAGAAAATCCTTGTTCTTGCCAGATCAGGGCATGGGGGTAAATCAGATGCAAGGCAGATTTGGAGTAGTGTAGCTGTTTACTTTCTGTCCTCCAGCTTTGGAGACTGATATCTGGGACAGAGTGGGAGATAAAATATAATGAAGGTAAAGTCTGCCTTCATCTGACTCGGGGTTAAGGTTGATATTTTTAATCACAGCTTCTGAGAGGTGGGAAGGAGAGCAGGGTTTTCATGACTGCCTTGGGTGATTTCTTTAATCTTTTCCTAGTTGACTGCCTTTTTTTTTTTTTTTTTTAAGAGAGGGACAGTGAGAGATTGAGAGAGAGAAAGAAAGAATCAATTGTATTTAGTTTTTTCATGTGGCTTTAGTTTCTCTGACACTTCATTGTGTACACGGTCCTGGGGTTCAAACCTGTCACTGCACATGCCAGGCAAGTGCCGTAACCACTGAGCCATGGTCCAGCCACGGTCCAGCCACTAGTTGACTGCCTTTAAGGCAGCCTTTTCCATTCCTGCCAGGAGGCAGCTAATTAAGTGAGACCTAGGTTGACTCTATCAGAATTCGGTGCCAACCTTCTGGGTTCTTGTCTCATGAATTTGAAGAATAAAATCCACGGACAACCACGGAAGGAGGAGTAAAAGGAGTGGGATTGATTTAAGGAAGGAGAGCAGAGACTCCTTAAGGCGGAGGGGCACCTGGAAGCAGGACACCCTCTATTGGAGGTTAGGCCAGGGGTTATATTGATTTGGGGTGTGAGCATAATTAACATCCATGCAAAGCAGGCATTGAGAAATGCATCAACTCCATTGGTTGAAACCTATGCAAGGCAAGCATTGAAACTAAGCACCAAACTCATTGGTTAAAATCTATGCAGAATAGATAGCAATTCTTTCCAAGGTCCCATCTGTGTCCAGCCCCATTTCTTAGTTTTCCCGCCTCAGGGACAAAGGAGCTGCTCCCACAGGTGAATCGCATGGTCATTTGCATGTGAAGGCCCTAAGTATGCCCTGTCACTCTCTCTACCAGCTAGCTCTTTAGATGGGGCCCTTTGTCCTGTCCTGACTGCCTAGCCATATAACTATCTCTCCTAAAACTGTCTCATAATGACACGTGATGGCATCCCCAAAGCCTGTCATTGCCACCAGTGGTGGTGGAGGTTTCTCTCACTCAGCACTGGGAAGTATCCAAGGAGAGAGAAACTGAGGCAGGGTTTCAAGGAATCCAGGGGAATCAGAGGGGCTCACTCAATGGCTAGTGTGCAGGAGAAGTCCAGCAATGTGGGTGGTCCTTATGGAGTGGCAGGAGGAAGAGGAATGAAGATTGAGAGAGGGAAGGAGAGACTGAGTCAAGGTCAAGGGAAGGCCTGGAGGGTCCCCCACCGTGGAGAGAACCTCAAGTATTGATTCTGAGTTTAAGCACCAAATTCTAAGAATCAAATGAAGGCAACAAAGAGAGAGAGGCAGCTCAACAGTAACAGGCTTACTTGGGACAAACCTGTGGAGCGGGGCCCAGTAGTGCCTGGACCCCATCTTCTGCTTACACCCTAGAGAGTTTATAGGGGAGTTAGGGAGTGGGGTAAGTTTTGTAGTTGGGCAGTTGCTAGGGAGTTATCCGGGAAGGGTCCTTGTGGTCCTCACCTCCATTCTTTGTGGTAGTCACTGTTCCACGTCAAACAAGGTGTTTTTCAAGTCTCAATAGTGATTCTCTTTCTTGTGTAATGCTGGGGTGT
The DNA here is from genome assembly GCA_004027875.1 of Aplodontia rufa. Classification (NCBI taxonomy): domain Eukaryota; kingdom Metazoa; phylum Chordata; class Mammalia; order Rodentia; family Aplodontiidae; genus Aplodontia; species Aplodontia rufa. The sequence goes on along the minus strand of PVKS010002901.1, from coordinate 1,362 downwards.
GGATCAGGCTGGGTCAGAGCAACCACAGGATACCTCTTGCCCTAAGATGAAGGATGTTTCCAAATAGAGTTGCCTAGGTCAAGTTCTCCCTAACATTGGTAAGGAGGTGTGGAGAGGTGGGGCTAGATCGCTAGAGGGATCTTAGAAATTGCTGCCAGGGATCTAACCAGGCCCAGGAAGTGGCTGCCGAAAGCTGTCTCTGGGGCTCTGCTGCAGTGGGAGGAGGAGATGGTGCCTTGGGTGCAGGCTGATTTCAGGAGACTGAGGAAGCCCCATCTGCTGGCTAGAGTCTGACACGGTTGTGGCAAAGATGGCTGTTTACTGCAGGGCAGATTCAGCTTTCTCACTCCACACTGTAGGTTATTTACTTACACAGTAACTGGACATCAGAGCAGGTTTGCTTAGCTAATATTCCTAGTTGGTTTGGAAAGGGTTGCAGAGGCTTGGCAGGAACCAGCTTTCCCCACTTAGCTGTCATTGAGAGAAAATCAAGTAAAAATGATGATTTGGGTGATCTGTTGCAGTCTAGGTTTGTGATTCAAGTAACAGAAACTGGGCTGGGAATGTAGTTTAGTGGTAGAGCATATGCAAGGCATTGGTATCAATTCCTAGCACTGCCAAAAAAAAAAAAAAAGTAACAGAAACTGACTGATTGAAGCAGAAGAGGAGTGCCTAGAAGAACATAGTAGAGATCCTTAAATAATTGGGAAGATGAAGGGGAGGGAGGATGTGCCTATAATCCAAGGGACTAGCGAGGCTGAGGCAGGAGGATTACAAATTCAAGGCCAGCTCGGAGAATTTAGTGGGGCTCGGTCTCTAAATTTTAAAAATAAATAAGAAGGGTTAGGGATGTAGTTCAGTGATAAAGTGCCCTTGGGTTCAATTCCCAAAATAATATAATAATAAGAACGATGAGTGAGCCAACTTGGAGGCTGTGTGGACAGGAACAATATCAAATTACAGGAGAGTTCTTGTGAAGGAACACTGGCTGCCACCTGGGTATAGATGTGCTGCTTCTGTGGTACCACCACCAAGCACTGGAGGTTGCTCTTACAATGACAGCCACAGTTGCCTCTGGAAATTAGAGCGAGGTGCTGCTGCCACCGCCACTCACAGGAATGGATTATGCACCTTCCCTAGTTGTCCATCTTCCCAGCTTTCCGTATATCTGATTGGTGAAGCCCAGACTGATGGCTGTGCCCTACCTATAAAGGAGGCCATTAAGGTAGAGGGAAAGGCTAAAATGGAAGATTTTCCAAATAGACGGGGGGAATTCAGAAGTTGAGAGCCCCAAAATAAGGAAAGTATTGAAGAGGATGGATATACACTAAGGGTTCTTTTTTTTTTTTTTTTTTTTTTTTT